>NQII01000722.1:207881-219159 GCA_002778355.1 Clitarchus hookeri
GGGGGCGTTGGATATAGGCTAGGAGGTGCAGGAGGGTAATGGAATTGTGGAATGGTATGAACTGTTGAATGTAGGAGGGGGCGGTGAGATGCTATCCGCTTACTACTCCTATGTAGACTCTGCCGCTTGCAAGGTCATTGCTTCTCCACGTGCCACGCATGTATGAGGAACAGCATAATTACGCGTAACAGTTGCTAGAAAATGCCATATTGTTTATGATAGTTTGGGCGTTTTTTGCTTCTTATGTAGAGCGGATTTAAATCGTGAGCGTAGCTTTGTGTTAAGGTTTTTGTAAACCTTAGTTAGTTCTGTTCAAATTATGGTGTGTGCTAATAAAAGAAAAGCACTTTACAATGCAACAAAGTTCAAAATCATATGTGAGTGCGATGATGGAAATGTTACTGAAAGTGAAATTAGCAGAAAATATAACCTTCCACCATCAACACTTTTTACTATCTTGAACAACAAGGAGATCAAGTAAGTTGTTCTTCAATAGAATACCCCACTACGAATAAAAAAACTTAGAACTGCACAGCAAGCAAACAAATTGTAAACATCTGACGGTAATTCACACTTTTCTATGATAAAACAAGTTAAAATAATAAGTTTTTCATTTGTTGTAAATGTCTGTTTTCAATGTTGACATTTTTAATTTCCTTCAAAATATTATTCCTGATAGTCCAAATATTTTTCTAACCTACCATAAAGCTACGTTCGTTTCCGTTTGAATAGATGTGTGTGTAGTCTGCGGGTTGGAAAAGAACGGGAAAGTAAAATCTATTCATGGGGACAGCCCTTCCCATTACAAAAATGTACAGTGTCTACACATACTGGAGGAAGTGTATAATTGATCTGCTGTTTGCTTTGTGAGCATGAGAGTGAGACAAGTGTGGTGTGGCAAGCTAAGAGAGGTCTGACGAGGGACGGGAGGAGAAAGGAAGCGGTCAGAGGGGGTAGCGGGTAGAGGGGCGAGAGACAGGAGAACGAGTAGGGGATAGAGGGGGCGAGAGACAGGAGAAGGGGTAGCGGGTAGAGGGGAGAAAGACAGGAGAAGGCGTAGCGGGTAGAGGGGCGAGAGACAGGAGAAGGGGTAGCGGGTAGAGGGGCGAGAGACAGAAGGAGAAGGGGTAGCGGGAAAAGGGGCAAGAGACAGGAGAAAGATAATCAGGTACAGGGGTACTAGAGACGAAGAGAAAGAGAATCAGGTAGAGGGGCGAGAGACACAAAGAGAAAGAGAAGGGGACAGAGGGAAGTAGGGAGAGAAGTTATTTCCAGGCTTTGTGTGTGCGAGGTGNCGTGATGATTGGTAGGCAACTAACTCCCTCACACCTCTTTCGCAACCTTGTTGGAGGAAGAGAAGAATAATGGAGGAGGTAGCAAGGTCACGCCTGCTGGTCGTTACTGTATTTTATCGCATATAAGTCGCCTGCGCTTATAGGTCGCACCATTATTTTCAAAGAGCGTTGAAGACTGCCGGAGTTTATATATTTATTGGAAAAAAGAAATAACTTATACGAAGCATGTAATTTAATTTGATGTAATATTTTTACGAGGAAAATTTTATCTTCGCAATTCTTAACAGAAAAAGAAATTTTAAAAGAATCAAAAGAAATAAAAGGAATTGATTCTTGCCCAATAACTGACAATCAATTTTTTTCGAAAACTTTCTGTGGAAAGTACAGAGATAGCAGCACATTAGCGTTGGTCCTTGAGTACCAAATGTTAGCAGTGACTCGCACGTCTTTCTCTTATATCGTCTTTGCGCCGCACGTAGTGTTGTTTTGATGATGTGGCAGTGAAGAAGTGCGACAGTTTCTTGATTGGAAAAGCGAAGTACATGCACCGCAGATTTCAAAATAAAAGTGATTTTGTTCGCTGAGGAGTTTGGAAATCAAGCCGCGGGCCGTGAATTCGGAGTAAATGAAAAGTTAGTGCGAGGCTGGAGGAAGCAGTGAAGCAGTTCATTTTACTCACTTAGAGGTCGCACCCCGAGTTTTCAATAAAATTGTTTTTAATAAAATGTGCGACATATATGCGATAAAATACGGTACATAATGCTGCTGCCAACCTCTCGATTTTTTTGTATTAACTTGTCGCTGCATTCTCGTAGTTTACGACATTCGTTAAACACAGGATGTACAAGGGCAAATACAATAACATAGAAATATGGGGCACTGTAAATTTTGTTATAACGATAACTCGCCACAGCGATAATTTATTTTGCCATTGTCGACTATCGTTATAACGCGGTTCCACTGTACTTACATTACAAACAGGCACTTTAAATGTTTTTTTTAGTAACCCTAAATTTTGAAGGAAATTTTTGGTACAAAATGTGCACCCAATGTAAACTAATATGTGCATTTATAAAGAAATTCTTTTTTGTTATTGCAATAACACTTTATAACCTCTTAGAACTTTGCTTAACTTGAGGTTACATTTTTTAAGTTTGGCTCAAACCGGCTTGGATTGATGCAATATATTTAAAGCTTGGCTGAACTCGGCTCGAGAAGCAAATATTAAGGATCGGCCTTCTCTAGGTGATATTAACCCAAACACGTTTACACCCTTCAATTATTACCATGTTGCACATTTAAATACACAAATTATGAAAATGAAAATTTGTTACACCTCTGCTTGCACACATGTTTATTGTGCAAGTCGTGAAAATAAACTTGTGTTACATATAAAGAAAAATTAACCATGATGAATACACAATTTACACAATTTTCTACGACAAAATGAATTGTCTGTAATTTTCCAACTCTGAAGTAATTCTTTACACTTTATACAATTGCACTGATGTTTAAACAAGCTGTATCAGGTGTTCATAAATCACACAAGGAAATAATATATATCACAAAGACAGATACTATAAAAAATCAATTCATTACAATATTGACATTAAAAAAAAAGCAGTTCTCATTTACTGGAAACATTTTAATAATAATAAAAAAAACTTAACTTTTCAACATTTGAAACAAAAAATTTGCAAGAGGCTATACTACTATTTACACTAGACAGCTATAACAATTTAGCATTGGAACGATTCCACGTATAGAAGTTTAAATAAAAAAGAAGGGAGCTTAAAATAAATATACTCAACATATATTGAGCATTGTGCAATAGCCAAAACCCACAAAGCTGGGTTAACTTTGCTTCCAGTTACATGATTGGTAGTTCACACCAAGCCAATTTTCACGAAAGAAGTTTATGCTACTAACACAACATATTTACAAAAACATTTTAACTGTATGCACTTCTTAAACACACAAAAATATCCTGTCCTGCAATTAAAAAAGTAAGTAACCTATCCCCACCTCAATACAAATAGGATAATTTAAAAAAAATTATATATAAAAATATATTTTCAGTCTACAAGGTTTGGAAAAGTAATCATTTCTCACCATTCAAGCTATTTGTACTTCGAGAGTAACTAACATTTACACTTAGAATAGTTACTGAAACATCCCAATGCAACTCCAATGGTGAAACAATATTAATTTTGAATACTTAGAGGAACAAATTTATTGTATTACACACGGAAAAGATAATAAACCACTGTTGAACTATCAAACATAGAACTGAATTGTACAAATAATAGTCAAAATGTGCGGACATTAATAGATAAGACAATTAGGAAAGAAAATTCTTCTAAACTACTACAGTAAAGTCAGCATAATTATGTAGAGATCAATTATCTTGCTCCTGCTAGCAGGGCTGCTTGCGTTTTCATTAGTCTCCGCAACGCACTTCTGTTTTTAAAATTGTTTTAAAACTGTTCACTCATGTTTTCTGGTTCATCACATATTAAAATGTTAATACACGAACTAAAATGCACATTTAAAAAACATAGGACTGCTTTCTTGTTTGACCTGAAGTTACACACAGCTGTAAATTTCTTTTGAAGATCGATAGTTCTCCACATCTGCTCAGGTGGAAGCAGATTATACTCAAAAATACCCTTCGATGCTCCTAAATAAACCTTCTGCAACACAATGCACATTCCATTTGCTTGCTGTAGGAGATGATTTTCCGTCCACCGCAAAACACAAATTCACGTATTTCTCATAAAAGAAACCATTACTTACGTAATTACAAAGAACATTCACATAGTCCTAGATATTACATAAAATTATTCACCTTTGAGCAATTCAACAATAATCAAGTTTCCACAGTTCACTGCCATTTTTTTACACAGTCTTTTAACACTTTATACCATGTCGAAGCTGCTGCTTTGCACAGCTAGTAAAATGCTTCACATCTGTCGCATGCAAATGGTCACAACCAAACACCCAAAGTAAATCCCCACAACTGATCCACTGCAGAGCCACGCAGATGTGAGCCAAGTAGGAAATGCAAGCACAAACACCAAGATGTGCTCTCTGCTCAGTGGGTGGCTCCAAAGAACACAGGTCAAACAAGAACAGCAGAGTCAGGCAGCGGCTGGAACCAGCACCACTCCCCTAGTCCATGGCACAGATGCACTGAAACACCAGCACGTGCAATATATGAGCTCTGTCTTCATGTCACACACCTACTAAGACACCAACTCCACAGTTGTTGCATGCTGACTCCATACTTTACATGTCTAACTAGGGCGTAGGGAAGATGAGAGGTAGAGTGGATGGAGGGATTAATAAAAAAATTATACCCAATACAGATTCGATATTTGATCAACTAGAGCTGTACTGATCTATATCAGCGGGAATCAATGCTGCTTATGTTTTGGTATACTGGAATAACCTAAGGTAAAACACATGCAGCGGGAAACACACAAAAAAAGTCAATACTGCAGTGATGTCGATTTGTAGAACTATACATTGTTAGTATATATGTAATGTTTCAATGTAAGAACTTTTTTCATTATTGAAAACAGACTTTATAAACCCTCTAAAGCTTAAATTACTGTGTTCAGTTGAGCTTGATGTTACAATCTTTAAGTGTGGCTTGATTCGACTTGGTTTGGTGCTATTTTTTTAATGCTTGGCTCGACTCAGACTGAGGACCTGAAACTGAGATTCGCCTATTTTCTTGCAGTTTACAACACCTGCCCCTGATCACCACAAAATAGCGGGAAAGGGGTTCTGATATAAAAGAGTGTGACGTAGAGGAGGAGGTGAGGAAGGGCACACATGTAGCATACCTGCGAAATGCAGCTGGTTCTCAAGACACGGAAGAGATGGCGTTGATGGGGGAGCCCATCTGGACAAGCACCTTATCCAGCCACTGCAGTGGCCCATTGAGGTGAATCTCCACCCAGCACGGCGTGCTCGTGACGTCCTGCCGGTGGTACTCTGCACCCCACCCCTTCACAAACGACATCCTGCCACCAAGCACAAACAGTCACTTTCACAAACCAACTGACAAACACCTCAGCAACTGCTGCCTAGTCTACCCATACTGTAGGCTCAGGAACAGCTAACACAGAACTTAACATGAAATATGAACAGCACGGTTTACTCAGCATCTTGACAGTCGAAAAATAAAGCGTTTGCAACACCCACCTGATGGTGCACATTTTCGTGAGCTCGTAGACAGCCTCGAAGCCGTGGTTGACACTTTGTGACAGCAGCTGTGCAAACTCCTGGTTGTTGAAAATCTTCAGGGAGCAACCAGGTGGGATCTTGCATACCGTGGATGGGTGGAAGCCGTGGTGGTGGTTGCAGTTGCGAGACTGCACAAAGATGGCACTGTCCGACTTGTTCTGCGCATACACCTCTCCGCCGATGTAGAACAGCTGCACTCCTGCACATACACAACCACCCTCCATGTCACCTGTGGCGTTCTAAAAAATAAATATGCAAACTTATGAACATTATTCTATGTTAGCTGTGCTTGTAAACTTTGGCAATTTTGTCTAAGGCGATCTCAAAGTTGGACAGTACTGTGTTTTAACTCAGGCTCACCGACTTCAGCATACAAAAGGAAGATGACAAACTGTAAGAGAAACCAACAGGAGCTGTTGAGCAGAAGCAATGAAACGTTTCTATAACTATCATGTATGTTTCAGCACCTCTGTTATCAACTCAAACATACCAATTTTCAACAAGCTAAAGAACTTGTCATTCAAAATGGCTTACAGGAAAAAAATAAGCATTACTATATTCTATAACTGTAAATAGTCTAGTGTGAAATACATTAGTAGAGAAGTGATGATCTTAAAAAGGTAAAATAAAATATACAAGGGCAAAAAAATTGGCGCATGTCCTTTTGATTTACTGTAAACAGAAGCAAAATTATGTGTGTTACCGTAAAGAAGGAAGAGGTGATACTGACAGCATGGAGACGCCTTTTATAGATGCGCGAGGTACCTACTGTGGAAAAGAGAAGTGCCACTATAGTGTGTCTCACACAGACTGCAGTGGATAGCTAATGAAACAATTTTATATTTATACACTACTATACAAAGTGACAATTTTTATGTATGAACTTATTCTTTCAACACAATGTAACTTCTTGATTGCTGACAATCAGTAGCCATTTGGCAACAGAGTGCACCATCTACTTTTTACTGCAACCTAAGCATGAGATGCACTATAAGATGCAAGCAGATACTGTGCCGGACACATTGTGACGTGGTGCAGAATCAATGGATAGTGGACAAGAAGATGGGAAAAAAGATAGAGGCAATAAACATGAAATTTTCAAAGAGCATAATGGCGGTAACATGGAACAAAAGAATTATAAATGAAGCTGTATGAGAAAAAGTACAGATAGAGGGACTGGTAGAGACCATAGACGAGTGAAGAATGAGGTGGGATGGGCATTTCAAGAGGATAGAAAGTCAGAGGTTGACAAGGACGTTGAAGCTGAAAGACAATGGGAAAAGGCAGCAACGAAGACCACAGAAGAGATGGGAGGAGCAAGTAGCTGAGGCAGTAAGGATAGGTGCAGCCCGGGAAATTGTGGAGGCGGAGAAGGAGGGAATCAGGGGAGGGAGGAAGAGAGGGGGGGACGGGTGATACGGATAGAGGTGGAGAGAGAAGAAAAGAGGAGGGGGGNTATTTTACCAAGATAACCCAGCCACAGACTGGAAACAGCCAAGGACAAGGAGGAAAAGGCTGAGGAGGGTGATGGGGATTATGAGGATGCTGAGGCAAATGATGAGGATGCTGTAGCGAATGATGAGAATGCTCAGGATGCTGAGGATGAGGCTGATTACAATGTACACAAATATAATTCAAGTGTTTTTTAAATGAGGATTTCAACACTTTGTGCTGGTACAAGCTGTCCTGAACTTTGTGCCTCTGTTTACTATGTTCATATCCACGTCTCAAGCCTCACAGCATGAAATGTTTTGATACTGAAACAAATGATTGAAATGCCATAACCAAGTCAATTTCAGATCACTTGTCTTTAATGCTGGCAGTAACAAATCTGTGCCTTGGAAGTAAAGAACACTATGTATATTTTACAAAACGGAGGTTTTGACGTTGTCTTATTGCATTTTTCGTGTTAATTCCGGTTTGCAAAGCACTATCAGCCATCAGGGTATCGGGGTGTGATGTAGTGCCCTTTTCCTCTGATGCACAGAAATGTATACAGTTAAAGAGAAGTTTGCTGCCCAATTAACTTTTTTTTATCAGAAAATATTGGCTTCCACCACTGCAGTAGCTGTTTAGTCATGTTAGTGGAATTACGCCATGGACAAAATAGTATAGCTAGGTTTTGCAATAGTGCTTACAGCCAGTAAGACAATTTGTTGTTTAACTGTGAAGTCATTCCCACTTCATAGTGACTGTAGTTGAAATGTATCATTTGAAGTTGAGCAGGATGTTAATTCCTGGACGTACGAGGAACATCTATCTATCAATCTCATCGTACTTGTCTATGTGTATAATTTATTTTCAATAGTTCTTGCAAAATTCCTACACATATACTAATGCTATATATAGTTATAGTTTTCACCATATCAACCATTTACATCCTAATGGCAATATGGAATTTCCTGGCTGAAAATCATTCCAGTAACACGAGTTAACGATGAAATGAGGTTAAGATGGAGCAGCACATACACTATGTTTCCCACACACCAAAATCTGACCAAACCTATTGGGAATTGAACACAGTTTGCCTTGGTGGGAGGCGAATAGTCTGACTAATATAATACACCCTCATGCTTCTTCTCTCTCCACAGTATCACCATTTCACCTACCTTGCTTTCTTACTTGCAAATGACATATGTGAAACACTTAACACTCACCCATTTAACAGTGTCTTGGCATTTAATTATAAAACAACAAAAAAACATCAAATACTGAAGCACTATAGTGAAAGAACAAGCTAAAAATCTAGTTATAACAATCACAAATCATCCAAACACAAACTGGTATTACATCTTTACAAAGGAGACCATTCGAGTACTATATACATGAAACCTGAAAATGTTCACTTTTGAAGTGCACGTGCACAACTGCTAGGTTTCCTTCGAGATGGAAACAATGATGCCACAAAGTGGCAAAGAATTAAATTTGACCAGAACTTGATCCATATGTCTCTCACCCACTTATTGAACACAATACAAAGGAACCTCTATTCATCAATCTCACACACATAATTTTCCATGTTTATCATACATTTTATATGGTCCTAACAAAGTTATTTAAAATTATCCATTTGTATTAATTTTTAAATCACATTTCCCCAGCGAGTACCAATCATTCTTACAAAATGGGCACCTTAAATTATGGCACAATTAGTAAAGCATGTAATTACAAAATTTTTTTTTAAAAGTAAGAATGTGTAAATTTTAAAATTAAAAAAATAAACAAATTACATTCAATAAACATACAATAACACATGGTTAGCGAATATTTAACTTCCATCCTACTCACTTATACGTGAAGTATCCTTTGGGAAAAATTACATCACTTATCCCTGTAACATCTAAAATTTATAATTGTATTAATTTTCATAGACTGTTTTGAGTTTCATATATATCTATATATAATTTAAGGTTTTGTGTTAAAATTAAAGATGCTGCACTTGGGCCAGTTTTGCATTGAGTTAACAAGACGTTGCCGAGAAGAACAGTATTTTATTTTTGTCATAAGAACGAAATTAGTAGTAAATATAAACATGTAAATAATGCTCTTTTTGAAATATTTTTGAACTCCAAGTAAATATTTTAATGTTCTTTCTATAAACTGTGCTCAGTTATAACTTTAAAGATAGTTAATGACGAGTCAGTTTTAGCCACCTACAATATGTTTAAGACAAAAGAAAAGGAAATATCTGTATTTTAAAATCTATTATTTTGTATTCAAATACATTTGAGTTTTTATTATGCTTATTAACCCAGCATGATATTTTCGAACCATCAGTTTGATCTGCTATTAAACACAGTAACCTACGATTCGCCAAGCATTTTTAATAGAACGTTTGTCATCCTTTGTGATGGACGGATAGGTCCCGAGTGCAGCTCAGTTTTTTTAAGTAAACTGTGAAAAAATTGCATTAAGGACACTTGAAGGTGCCTAGCACAGCTGACCATGTGGATAAAGTAATTAAGAAGAGGTACAAACAGGGTCAGAGAATATATTTTCAAATAAATATAAAATGTGCTATCTCCATATCCCTCCAGAGTAAGACAGTATCGTCAATCATTCAAAAATGATCCTTCTCTTCCCAACCATAATCAGCTGAAATGCAATGTGAATAGTGTAAACGACTGAATATTTTTCTATTCATATTTTTTTTACCATCTACAAATGTGTAGAATGTTTCATTTTAGTCAAGATTTAAGAAATGTTATTTGCATGTCCCGCCCGACACACAAAGCCAGTATTAAAAGCCGTATACTGCCATAAAATATTCATTTACTCATGCTTATACTAGCAGGACAAAATGTAAATATTTGCATTAAAAGATTAACAATGTTTCAGGGCATTAAATTATCTGGGCGGACTTAGTGTGTGTGAAACTGCTTAGATTTAATAACACAATTTTTTTTAAACATTTTCTTTTAGATTAATTTTTTAAAGGTGGCTTGAGAGTTTTCATTCCTTTTAAGAAATTTTGATATAAATTAGGTTAGGGCCAAATAAGATATAATTTTTTTTTTCGAGAATCTTTGAATTAAATTAATGGAAAGAAAATTCTTGTGATCTATTTGTTTGCTACTAGTTTGAAGATACTGGCATGCAAGTGTATGTCATATATAAGCCTAGTTGATGTGTTGGGTTACATGTGTAAAAATACTGGTAATTAAAAATGGTACTACACAGTTGAACAATTTCAATTTAATCTGGACATCTCATTACACCCCTACAGTCGCTACTGTGCATAATTAAAGTTGGAGTTCTGTTGTCACAAATATTATGTCGGACACACTGTTTTGCTATACAACATGAACATCAAGTATCACCACGATGTGTGCACACAGTTATGGTGTGCGTATCCTACAGAAGCATGCACCCAACACTTAAGTGGGTATACTCACACACATTACTCCAAAACCCTATAAAAATAAACACTCTATATCCTTAAGAAATTAAAACACCAGAGCAGTTTATTCAGAAGATGTTTTGAAATAAATTGATATTTCAATAACAAATCCTAATTTTTTCCACAAGAAGCACCTGAAATAAACTTTGCACTTGGCAAAACGCACCACTCAATGTTCTTGATGTTTATGAACACTTTTGGTGACAAGGGGAGAAAAAATCTACGCTTATGGGGTATCATTATATTTGAAAGAAGTCTGTCTATTTAATTGAATGAATATTGCATTAAAAAATTATTTTGGGTACAAGCCAGGAATGTTTAAACCCAGCTAACTTCGCAGTCTACTATATGTTTTGTGATGCGGTACCAAAACATTCTTACAGCTATCCATTTATAAGTTGATGTTTTGATGTACAAAATAATTCAAGATAGAGTTGCAAGTTGACAGCAAAAATAGATGGTTTCAATTTTATACATAAAATATACACAATGAAACTCGGCAGGTTTTTTTTTGTGTTGCATTGGTAAAGAGAACTAGATTTAGGCTGGAAATGTTTAAAAAATCAATACATTTCTGTAAAAATCATGTAAGACCACTTAATTAATATAAGTTTGGAAAACATCATGTATAATAATCCTCGTTATACTGAGAGTTAACATAAATTATGAATGTCAAAGAGAATATTGTTACATAGTTTACATAGTCTTTGGGACAGGAATTGAAAATTGAACGTTAAAAAGTTAAAGATACAAAACTGTGATTTACATTGTATCAGAATTTTACTGCAATCGCCACAACTTTCCCTTCATCATGACCAACTTACAGGGT
>NQII01000722.1:244089-308333 GCA_002778355.1 Clitarchus hookeri
GTCACATTCCAGCATGACAAAAAAAAAAACCCCAGCACTGCATAGAAGAAGAAAAAAAATCACAATATTTTGACTTTTAGCGCCAAGAGTTATTTAATTTTAGTATTTTCCAAACATATCACAATCACCACATATTAATGTAAAAAAAGAATAATTTGTTACATATTTACTGACCTTAAATAAATTTAATACAAGTTTATCTGTATACATTAAATCTTATCTTCACACTTTGTCATTGTTCAATTCTTCCATATGTTAAATAAAACATTTAATGAATTTTACCTGTATTGGTTTAATGAAGTTGCAAGCAAAAGGTATGTATTCAAAATAGAACCGAATACTAGAACCAATATTTTAATTGTAGAATCGGTACCGGAACCGATATTTTTTGTTATTCGACCCATTTCTAATATGAACACAACTTCGCCTCATCTCTACACGTTACCCCAGGCGGGGTTTGAACCCAGAAACAACTTGCTACGAGAGCCTACCATTACACCCTTAGATGCGGAGGCACCCAGGACACGTCAGACAAGATTGTTGCGCCTATATGTCAGACGTCACGCCAACCCCCTCACGTGAGAGAGGCTAGTCAAACAGCCCAGTTAGGCATCCAAGTTCGTGCAGGGGCAACCCAGCATTACAGGGATGCCTAGTTCCACCACAAACTGAGCGATCACGCCAGTGAGCGCAGCTCCGCCCATGGGAGCTCAACCCTACCACCCCCGCGCCTCAGACGAGCCTGCCGGCAGGTGAATATATGTCTGTGCACCGCCGAGAAATGGCAATTCATCACCAGCAGCTCGCTCCACCACCTCATGTGCTGGAGCTCTCTGCTGACCCCAACATCTTTGTGACCTACCATAAGCTCTTCAAGACCTGCACCAGCAACCCCAAAGAAGTCTTCAACCCCTTCAACATGCACTATCCTTCTGGTAGTGCCACCCGAAGTCCCTTCTGGACAACAGCATTTATATAGTTAGAGACAGTTAGTATCCTAGCTACCTAGCCGCATCTGCTCTTGTTCAGTTTACACCCAGGTCTCCTTCACCTGGTTAACGTAGTTTACTTCCATTCAGTTCCTGGTTGGTTATAAGATAGTACGGGCTACAGTGTATTCCTCATGGAATAAATTTATTTTCAAACAAACCTCCAAGTACTGATTCTAGGGTACCTATGTTTATACCCCTCATAGACGTCTGCCCACCAGGTAAAAGCAGGAGACCGGATCTTTTACAACCCATTGCCGAACCTAGAGTAGGACTGCGGGATCCCTTAACTGGGAACAAGTATGTCGCAAACACACCCATTAGACGGCCACCCATACTGTGTACCTGGTGTGTAGTATGGTAGAGCTACAACCAATAGTGACACAATCCACAAGGCGGCTAGTCAACCAGCACAGCCAACTCACTCCATCCACCGCGCTGAACTGTCGCCGTAAGGAGTGATACACTGGTTCTGGAGGTCTGCCCACCTTTGGACCTACACCCAATGTCGCCATCGGACATCCAGGGTAAACACACTGCTCTAACCACTGTGCTGAACAATCGCCGGTTGGAGTAACCGTGTAAGACTCTGGTTGGCTCGGCTTCGGCTTGGTTATACACCTAGTCAGGGATCATCGTTGCCTGCTCTCCTTTTGAGAGACCGACTTTAGTACCTACCTGTATGCCTTAACACCCAAAGGAGTGGTGCACAGTGGCAAGCTAGGAAGACAGCTACAGTCTCCGAATTCAAAGGGAAATGTAAACCAGATCCTTCTGCACTTTGCAGCATAACACCCTGGGAACTAGCAAAAGCCGCCCACCAGTTGGAGAGGCCTCACCTCCCAGCTCCTTCCCCATCATTTCAGCCCCCAATCAAGATCAACGGCTGACCGCACCCGGTCATCACCGAATTCCATTAAGGACGCCACGTGCCGCTAGGGATCACGAATCCCTGGTTCCAGAGAAGTCTGACCAACAACACTCAGCAGACACCCTTCAGCACCGCCAGCAGCACCTCCGTCCAAGGACTGGGCACCAGCTCTGGCAGACAGCAGATGCACCAGCAGTAGTGCAAGGAGCTACCCTGGGCCACATCCAGTACAGATAAACCAGTGGCATTGTGCCAACCAGTAAGCAGGACAGCTAGGCCCACGACTGACTTTGTGCCGTGCCGTCAAGCAGTGCGTCCTATCTTATATACCGGCCAGCGCCCGGTCAGCCAGTTTAATCGTCAGTGTCTTTGACGGACACACCAAAACCCTGCCAGACCTTTACGTCGTCATCAGCCACCTGACGTCACGCGTTAGCGTATTAAATTAATATTTCATTAAAAAATGTATTTATTTTACGCTATTGACAAAATGAACTTTAAGCAAAAAACGCACTCAAAACATACATTTTTCCATTTTTTAGGGGTCAAAATTGATTATTTTTTAATTTTGCGACAACAGGTATCTTACGATGGCATTCTCAGGAACTGGGGACACTCGTACAATCGGGGCTCTACTGTAGTTGCCTATCAACAGTATGGCATCCTTGCACCCTCCCTGTGGGTGCCAACTGGTATGGAAGTTGAGTGGTACATTGCTTCATTTCTCCTGCTGCTGAAGCTTACCATTCTTCATCTCGCCTGTCATTAACACACTGCCAGTACATAACATCTCCACGTGCTCTCAGTTGAACGAGTGCATGCGGGACATTAAAAATTTGGCTTGCCTTCTGTCTCATACTATTTTCATTTTTAGAGGATTTGAAAATTCTGGGTTGGCTTGCATTCGGAATCTGTTTACAATTAATTATATACTGTAATTTGTGATGTTATATTTTTTATTTAAACGAGTTGAGGTTAAATATTTTTTTTATGTACAATTTCAGTAACACTAATACAATAAAATTCACAATTTTTATTTTATTAGTTAAACTTTATTCACAAAGAATGCACAACTCTTATAATATTAAACATGAAGTCTAATGAGCTTAGACGTTATATTTTATTGATGTACATGTCAGAATGTTCATCTAATGAAATTCCGGATGTATGCAAATTTTTTGAAAGTCTCCTGAAAAACGGTACAAAGGAAGCTCACTGTAGTCTTTTCTTAATAACTGAGGCACCATTTTGTGCAGAATACATCAACACATTAAATAAATTTATATTTAACCAATTAAATCAATATAAAAGTCTTATTTCCTCGCGAGAAAAGTAAACACAGGTTGTATCGCCACTGTTGTGTTAAGCACATGCACGACAATGCAGTTGGGGCCACGGTGGCTGAGCAATTCGACTCCTCGGCACCTCCCACCACGGCAAACCGGACTCAATCGCAAGCCGGATCACTCCCAGATTTTCACAAGTGAGAATCGTGCCAGAAAATGATGCTGGTCGGCGGTTTTTTTCCCGAGGATCTCCCACTTCCTCCACCCTTGCATTACGGTGCTGCTCTATTCTCACCTATTTTCCTGCACCAGCTTTCAAGACCTTGTCAAGAGCCGCCCAATTCTTTCCACTCATGACATTGTTGTCTGCTTTTTCGTTAATTTTAGCTCAATAGTAGTTTTTTTATCTGCACAACTGGGGTACCTATAAAATCAATTTATATTAACTCAATGAAAATAATATACAATGTATAATTTCTTTGCGGGAAATGTAAACGATGGCTGTAACGCCATTGGTTTTGATTAAGTACAGTGAAACATCTATTATTCGTTTTTCATGGGACCCACTGAAAAAAAGTCAGCATGCGGGAAAACTCAGCATGTGGGAAAACCCAACATGTGGATCTCTCTCCTCAGAAAATAAAACCTAACCTCAAAAGAAAAATTTATTTTCATCCTTGGGTATACTGAGTTTATTGCCTGTAATGAACAGTGGACATATCTTAAATACTGGATAAAAAAACATATCTCAATCATTCAATATAAGTATTGTATTATAAAATATTTAAATGCACTTAATTTCAAAAATTTGCTGAATGTTTACATAAAATTTACTAAATTTCTGCCAAATGTAAAAAAAGTGGCAAAAATCAAACAAACTTCATTAAAAACAATGATTTAAAATAGAAACGTGCTAAAAATTGTTGAGTTTGACATGTAAAAATCCAATTTTTTAAATTATATTTTATTTCGCTAAAAATTTAGTTGCCCGCAAAACGTTTTTAAATTTTGCCAAATTAAACAACACTAGCCATCTTGTGTGACAGTTGATTTCACTGCATTACTCTTAAAAAAAATTACTAGCGTAATTTTATCACAGAATTAATCGGTGAAAACATACTGTTCCCCTTTAATGCTTGTAATTTACATGGTTATTTACCATACTGACCTAAAAATTATTACGTTTCCATTGTGGAACGAGTGTAAAGTTCAAATCCGTTCCGTCCATTATGAATGTCTGGTTCTGGTCCCTACCACCACCATTATACATACTTGTTTTATTTGCACGAATATTCATTTGCTGACTTGAAACAAAGAAATGCCCGCAATTATTATGTTTTACCTGTTTTTCGACGTGAGTAATTTAAAAACAAACAGTGATTGAATTATCAAAAATAAATTACGTGGTTGTTAACAATTGGAATGTTTCACAACTACTAGTTGTGTAAACTAGCATTTGAGGTTAGGGAGTGTCCTGTTTACCTGCTCTTGGCGCTACTGAATTTTGGTACAGTAAAACCCCGCTAATCCATCCCCCGCTAGTCCGGCTCTCCGGTTAATCCGGCTAGTCAGGAGTGCCATCTGACTGAGGACAGGCACGGGGTGGTGGCCGGCCCACGCGCCTGCGCCCTACCTGACTTTCAGTCACTAGTGTAAACAAAAGCTCAGTAGACCTTTGAGTTTTCACGAGTGCATTTTCGAGCTCTTTTATTCTAACGTTTTAGTGTGTCCGGCTAACTGCGAGCTTTTATAAACATTCATTATGGCAACACAGAAACGTAAACATATCACACTGTCTTTGGAGGAGAAGTTAGAAGTGCTTGCAAGATTAGACAAAGGAGTTGCAAGCAAAGTGGGAATGGGAGAAAAAACAAAAAAGATCTACATAGCCAGGCACTGTTGATTATGAATGAAAAAAGTCTGAAAGTTTGGAAAACATTAAAAAAACCGAAATCTGAACTTTTAGATAATGCTTTGTGGTTATGGTTTGAGCAAGAAAGAAGAAAAGGATCTCCATTATCTGGCCTAATTTTAAAAGGAAAGGCAGTTACCTTAAATTAAAATTGGGAGAAGACGACAAGTTTACAGCTAGTGAAGGCTGGCTAGACCGCTGGAAGAAATGCCATGGCATCAGAAATGTAATCATTTCAGGCGAGAAACTGTGTGCTGATGAGACAGCTTCAACTGGATTCGTTTCTAAGTTTGAGTCTTTGGTCCAAGAAAATAATTATAAGATGCTACCAACAAGAACGCTGGCTGCACAGGGAGAAGCGGTAAAAGGCATGAAACTTGCTAAGGACAGGCTGACTATTGCTGCATGTAGCAATGCTAGCGGATGTCATAACTTGCCCCTTTTTATAATAGGGAAATCTAAAAAACCAAGGGCTTTTAAAAATATTAATATGTCCTCACTACCGGCTTACTATCGAAATCAAAAATCCGCTTGGATGGACTGCTTCCTTTTCAAAACTTGAATTTTTGAACAGTTTGTTCCTAAAGTCGAAAAAAATTTAAAAGGTAAAAATCTTCCTCCACGTGCTATATTGTTGCTGGATAATGCACCGTCTCATCCATCTGAAAATGAACTGGTATAGGGAGAAATTAAAGCTGTATTTCTTCCTGCTAACGTTACTTCTCTGATCCAACCTATGGATCAAGGTGTGTTTGAGTGGTTAAAGAGACGATATCGCCGAAAATATATTGCATCAATATTAGAAAAGACCGAAGAAGGCAGCAATCTCTTTGAAGCTATGAAAACAATAAATATTAAAGATGTCATTTATACGATTGCTGATGCTTGGGCAGAATTAGAAAGTTCAACGCTCAAAAAATCTTGGCGGAAACTTTGGCCGACAATGGAGATAGAGGATCATCAAAACAACGACGATGACACTCCAGCAATTGTGGAACAAATTCAAATATTACACCCAGAAATTCAATCCACTGACGTATGTGCGTGGATAAACAATGTAGACTGATTGTACGGAAGAGGACTTGGATGACAACCAAATCATCTCTGCCATAACACAAACTACAGACGACAGCGAGAAGGACGAAGATGACGATGATAGTGAAGCTCTGCCTGGCCGTGTATCACATGCAGACGCAAGGAAGGCTTTCGACACGGCACTTCAGTACATCGAGCAGAATGCGTCTTCCACACCAATGGATATATTGTGGGTGAGGAAACGGAGAGAGATTGCGGCAAAATCTCGATTGTCATCATCTAAACAGACGAGCACTACTGATTTCTTTCGTCGTTAGTGAATTGTTTTATAATTTCGTACACATGTATGTGTGTACATATGCACATAATTTTTAAGACCTGTAAATACGTATTATTATTTCTGTTGCCATAATTATTATTTTTGTTTTTGTGAATTTGAATTAAAACTAATGTGTAAATAAATGTTTTGTTTTATTATATTTTATACAGTACTTATGTATATTCATAATTTAATGTAAGTAAAATAAATTATTTTCCGCCTATAATCAGACTTTTTTGTGCTCCCTCGATAATCCGTCCTTTTCAGTGATCCGGCCGTCGCCGGTCCCGCAAAGGACAGATTAGCGAGGTTCTACTGTAGTACCAATTTTAAGATAGTTTTTTCACAGATAAACAATAGTTCCGAATATATTTTGGTTTTTGGACAGAATATCTGATCGATGGATGCGGGTAAATTAATGATTTAAGGGCGTGGCATGCAGGTTTTTTTTAAACATTGTTTATATAGAATATTAGTTGGGACCATCCAAAAAAAAAAAAAAATCGACTGATACGGGAAAACGACATAAACTGGAACGTAACAACGTGGTTTCACTGTATATGCGTGGCGTTGCAGTATGATTTTTCATTATCTTTGACTCATTCAGAATGACTTTTGTGCAAAACTGGGATATCATTTTACTCAGAATACATTACCCTAATATATAAATTTACATTTCTACAATACTCTTCTAAGCATTTTTCTTATCTCATTCATGTCAAGCAGAAACAACATCCCAATGCTTTTACTGTTGATATCATCTAAACACGTGCCAACAGTGAAGGGTTCTCCATATTAAATAAAGCTCAAAATCACTACAATATCTTATCTGTACTCAAACGCTGAACCATTACTAGTTTGTACAGACAGCTGAACAGAGCCAGCAAGTGTGTACCTGGTAGGAAACGGGAGCCACCTCAGAGTTCATGATGTTGTTGGTGGTGTCCATAGCAGCAGGATCAGATAATGCAGAGTTCTGACCTGTCTGGCTGTCCTCCGGAGGACTGTACGCTGGGGGAGGTGTTTCTGAAATTAGAGTAATTTTGCAGTTAATTACCTGTCTGTACCAAGAGCTGTGATTCATTTATAATTTCAGTAATCCAAAATTGAGGCAACATTGTGATAAAATTGTGGCATACACTTGAAATAATGTAAAATTTTGTATTGTTTAAAGTATCTAAATATAAAAAAGTAGGGATGGGCAATATGGAAAAAAACTGATACTGATAACAGTATTCAATACACCTCACAAACAGATTTAATAACCAATATAAAACAGAATCAATACATTTTTGACAATTCAAATCGTCTTCTGTAGAATTTGCCAATGTTTTCCAAATAGGCGCTTCTGCAGATGTATGAACTGGAGACAATTTTCTGCAGATTTAACAAACATAAAATAATGTGGGTAGTTCCGAGTTATTAAAAGTAAATTTTAAAAAAACTTTTATTTTTAATGCAAATAACTTTGAGCTGTTTTCTGACTGATCGTTTCTTATCTGTGGCGATATCATATTTTGTCATAATGTGTGTGCCACATTATCATGTTTCATTAAAAAAATATACGAGAGGCCGTCCAGGCACTTCACCAACCACAAGTACCCTCCCTTATTTGACGTGCTAGGCCGTATCGCCCCTCACTACATGGGCCAGGCCGTGCCCCCTCCTACAGAACACTCACTATTGCCTAACTCGGCGCTCTGTGCTGTCGCCCAACTTTACAACTCGCCATCAGGGTGGATGTGAAAAAGCGGCCAAAACAGGCTCTGGCCCAGGTTGGAAACCTGGCGGATACAGAGCATATCACTACCAGAGTATACACATGTAAACAGGAAGCTGCTGTACGCCAGAGGGGAACCACCACCAGCTCTTTGGAAGAGAGAGGAGATTCCTTCTTCCACCTCCTGTGGTACACTTCATGCGTGGTCTAGCCAATACTCCCTACAACATCCAAAAAACCAACTATCAGGGAATGGCTCTGGCTGTGGGGAAGGTGGTGCAACACCTGGAGCCCCAACTGCAGGGACCTCCAGCATACAGTTATGCTCCTACAAAGCTACTCGCATGCCCTGCTTCAAGAAGTGCTCCACCCTGTGCCCAGCGGACAATAATCAAGCTGCCCAGAGCTCAGGTTCCTGCCCCCTCTGAAGACCCTGTCAAGACAACTGCTTTCCAGATATCAGTCTTGATGCTAAGAGACACCACTAAACACCACTCACCAGGTGAGAGCTCAAACTTTTTTCTTGACGCCCTACATAGGGTCACCGCTATTTAACCACAATTCTGACTGGGGAGTCGGAACTAACACCTTGTGGCACCCATACCCTACCATCAACATGGCCTCAGTAGAGAATAACGAGCAGCACAAAGGCCAAACCTGTGATAATGAAGATTGCCCAGGAACAGGCAATTTCTACATTACCTGCACACACCCTGATGCCACGTTTCCCTACATCTGTATAGGCTGGGCGAACTAGAAGGTGTTGACTCATTTCAAAAGGTTTGGTCTGCCGGATAACACCAGAGCGAGTTCAATGCTGGCCCAAATCCTTAACCACTATATGTCCACCAGCAGTCAACCAACTGCCATTACCCAAGTACGCAAGCAAACCGCAAAAAGATTCTAGGAACTTCCTCCCTGCACGTTCTGCCGAATTCAAGTGGAACCAGCGCCAAAAGCACTGTTAGTAGTAGTAGTTGATTAATCATTCAGTCATGACCAACTTTTCGTGATCCTGTGAACCATGTCTTACCAGGCTTTCCTGTCCTCTACCACTTCTTGAAGACTTTCCAGGCTCATGTTCATTGATTCCAAGACTCCATTCATCTATCTCTTTATCTGTCGTCCCTTTTTCCTTTCGCTTTCAATCTTTCCCAGCATCAGAATCTTCTCCAGTGAATCCTTTTCTTCATTACATGGTTGAAATATAAGTTTAGCTTGGAGTATTTGCCGTTCCAACAATTAGGTAGGTTTGATTTCTTTAAGCACTGACTGATTTGTCTTTTTCACTGTCAATGGTATTCTTAATATTCTTCTCCAACACCACAACTCAAAAGCATCAATTCTTCGGTGTTCGGCCTTCCTGATTATCCAGCTCTCACAGCCGTACATTATCACAAGGAACATCATAGCCCTGATTATGCAAATTTTAGTTATTAAGGTAACATCCTTGGTTTTGAGAACTTGGTCAAGGTTTGTCATAGATCTCCATTCCAGAAGTAAATGCCTCTTGATTTAGTGGTTAGTCGCCGCCTACAGTAATCTTCGAGCCTAGGAAGATAAACTCTGAGACTGTCTCCAATTCATTCATCTCCATTTATTTGCCAGGGTGTCGCCATAATTTTAGTTTTTTAACTTTCGGCCACCAGGGTGGTGGTGTCATCTGCATATCTGAGATTATTGATGATCCTCTTAACAATTCTGATTCTTTTGACAAAGCATTTCACATGATGTGTTCGGCATACAAGATAAATAATATAGGTGACAATATACAACCTTGTCGGACACCTTTCTCTACATTCAACAATTCTGTCATTCCGTATACTGTTTTTACCATAGCTACTTGGCCATCATACAAGTTCTTCAGGAGGCAGATAAGGGAGATTTGGTACTCCCATCTCTTTGAGAAACTGCCATAGTTTATTATGGTCTATACAATCAAACGCTTTGGCATTATCAACAAAACAGAAATAGATGTCCTTCTGATACTCCCTAGCTTCTTCCATAATCCAACGGATGTTAGCGATATGATCTCGAGTTTGTCTTGCTCTGTGAAAACCAGCTTGTTCTTATGGAAGTTCTCGTTCCAGGGACTGCTGAAGTCTTCTTTGCAGGACCTTACGGATAACTTTGTTAGCATGTTAGATTAGTATGTATACATATATTGAATACTCCTTGGCGCTGCCCTTCTTTGCGAATGGGGATATACACTTCTTCCAATCTGACGGACACTGTTGAGTTGTCCCAATTTTCTGGCATATTGAATGTAGCACTTTAACAGCATCATCTTTAAGGATTTTAAGCTGTTCAGTCAGTATTTAATCAACTCCACTAGCCTTACTGTTCGCCAAGCTTTCTAGTGCCCACTTGCCTTCATTCTCCAGAATTCCTGGTTCTGTTTCTAAGAGCACATATCAATGTTGATCATTGACGCTTTGCTCTTTCTTGTAGACTTCTACGTAGTTTCCACCTCTTCTTGATGCCTTCCGTGTCTGTTATGTCAGTGCATTATTTGTCTCTGACCACCCTGACTTTGGCATGAAATAATTCCACTTTCATGTCTCTATCTTGAAAAGTTCCCTTGTTTTTTCTTTCTTTTTTCTCTCTCTATATATGTGTGTGTGTGTGTGTGTGTGTGTGTGTGTGCACGCGCGCACACATGCAGATTTGAAAGTGAAGGTCACTTAATATACCAACCTGATGTCAGTTCGAATTTTTCATCTGCCATCCACTCAATAACATTTGCACATGTGATCTTAAAAAGGTTTGTTGAAACATACATCCAGGGGTTGTAATATTGATGTCAAACCGCTTGGTATAATGGCCAAGTCTGTTTTATTCTCATATGGAAGTTTTTTAACTGTTTCAACCCTATGGCCCCTAAAACTATCCAACACTAATATCGCCTCATCCATACACTTTTAATACAGTCCAGTATGATGAGTTGTTCATCCATACACCATTTACTTAAACATGCACTCTTACACCCATAGTAAAATTTTTGCCCTTTGGTAATGTTTTCCTCTTAAAATGACGTAGGGCAAATGTTTCCTACAAACGGCAGTGACACACAGCATAACTGGGCACCATAGTTTTTTGTTTCCTTTGGTTTTTACTTCTTTGGACTTCACACCCCTGGTATCAATGGTGGAACTTCATGGCATATATAAAAATACAGGTGTCTGGCATGAGTTTTCTACCTGTACCAACAGGTAATGCTTTTCTTGTTGCTTTCGCAAAACAAATCGTTGGAAGTTTTGACGCGTAACGTCTCTGGGTTGACGTCACTTATCTGACAAGGGTTCACATAGTGTCGGACAGAAATACTGACTTACAAACTCACTTAGGAGGAATTTGCACTATAAGGCGCTTGGCCTCGACTACACCTCGGCACAAGGTCGGACGGGTAAACCACCTACATGGTACAACATCGAGGATGACTTTACCTGTCTTACGTGGGGTAGTCTTTAGCACTGGTGTCGACTTACTTTGCATGGGTCTCACCTGGGATAGGTCCGGACTCGAACGCTGGCTGGGTCCAGAAGAATTGGCTGGCAATACCCAATGGGGTAGGTAGGCCCTGGTGTATGCAGAGCACCAGTAGACGTGGCTCTCCAGCAATATTCTGGGGTGGCTGGAAAAGGGCACTAGGTAGGACAGAGGTTAGTTCTCAACAGTCTGCGGACGGCTTGAGCTTGTTCCCGTGGGGGAGGGCTGCTGAAGGCAGAAGGCAGGAGGTTGCAGAACAACTGGTTAGGTTTGGAGGCAGTAGCTGCCTTCATCAGCTTCCACCTTGCACAGCTTCTATGGGTGAAGGTACTAAGAGTCTTCCGCTATAAAGTAGGATCAGGTGATGAGTTCCCTGGCTAAAGTGTAACCTGAAGAGGTTGGGCCACTCAGAATCAGTCCTGGTACTCCAACTGGCGAAGTTCAATGCGGTGGATGGAGTGGGTTAGCTGGTCTGGATGTCTAGCCACTTTGTATTCCTAGTGGTTGTGGCTCTACCTTCCAATGTTCAGAGTACCCAAGTACTTGGTTCAAGGTATGGGTGGCCATTGAATGGGTTGTGTTTGATGATGCAGGTGCGCCCAGTTAAAGGTAGCCCACACTCCAACACAAGTACCGGTAATCAAGTCAAACCGCTGTCTCCTGCTTCTCCTTGGTGGGTTGACGTCTACAGAGTTCAAGGTTAAGAATAATCACCCTAGAATAAGTACACGGGGTAGCGTTAAGAAAACGTGTTTATTCCTCAGAGGAACACGGCGACCCGTACTATTTCCTAGCTATCCAAATTATGCTGTAACCAGTAGAAGTAATCTACGTTAACCAGGTGAAAGGGACCTAGGGAAAAACTAACAAGAGCAGACGAGCTAAGTATCTATCAGAACAACTGGACCCTACCTGTCTACACTGTTTGTCCTTAAGGGACTCTGAGGTCACTACCAGAGTGGTAAGTGAGTGTAAGGGGAAGAAGACTTCTTCAGGGGTTTGTTAGCCCCAAAGGCTTCTGGAAGATTGTTTGGGATCCTTCGTGAGGAAGGCGGTAAAGCAGAGAGAACCAGTACTAGGAGTGATGGAGCGAGCTGCTGAGAATTAACTGGCGTTCTTGGGGTGTGCATAACTGTAAATAGGAAGGCCGACATCGCCCTTCAGCTGTTGGGTATCTTCATGGGCAAGCTCCTCCCTTCGCAACACTGACAGCATTCTCTTGGACAAGACTAGAAGTGGGGTAGTTTTCCTTATATGCAGGTGGCAACTGCTGCTCGCTTAGGGGCAAAGCATGGCTTAGTTGTCAACTTCTGTTGGATGTGGACAGTGATTAAAACTACGTGGCGTCTGGGAAAGCAAACGGGTGGACTGCTTTCCTTGGGTGGTCCCTGGTTAGCGAGTGCATCGGTCGGCTCTGGAAACGAGCAGTCTCAGTTTCAAACCCCGTTTGAGTGATGTGACATCGCATGCAAATGAGACGCAGTTGAAAAAAAAAAAAAAATACTATAGCCAGTATGTGTCAATTTAAAACCATTTCTGAAAAGTATGCAGGCAACTTTAGACAAAGAGACGTTCTCCCGCATGCAAACATGCACGCACTCACTCACATGTGCACGGGCACATGAACCCCTCCCGAAACACACAAGTTGTATCGCCACATGAATCTAAAACCCCACCATGAGATGTCTTTTAAAGTCAGTGGCTGAAATGTTTTCTTACGCATTACTTGCAGCGCTTTCAATTGAATGATTTTGTATTAAGTACAAAGATTATTTCACATTTTCTGCACTTAACTTAAAACAGCTTCATCCACTTCAGGAAATTTGTAGTGATTCTGCCCACGGATCGGTTTTCTTCTTGGATTCCTTTCCTTCAGCTCGTCTTTTAATTTTCGCCAGTCCCGGACAAGTTTTCATTACCTGAATAATTCTCAACTAGTGAATCTGTTCCCATTTTCTGCAAACGTGATCACTTTCAGTTTGAAAGCTGCTGTGTAACTGCTAGCTTTATTAATTTCTCTCAATAAATTTCCATACAGTACTTTCACAGAGATGATAAAGCAACAAGTAAAATGTAACCCATGTGCTCACAGAAGCAGCAAAGATAAACAGAACTAGAAGTAGCTGTAATCCAATGATACAACAATGAAGTACTCTCTATTGGTTCTTGTTCGCATGAAAATATTGACCTCGATATGCTGGCAAACTATACATTTTTCTATATAAAATTTGGGTTTTTAAAATAGGGATGAGACTGTTATGTTATAGACACTGTTATGCGATGAATTACAGTAATCAAATCAACTCCAGTACGGTTATTATTATTCTACAAAGAACAGGACTAGGGTACGAGATCTGCTACCTGGCAAGCCGTTGCTGCCATAGGGGCTCTGGGGTCCCGAGTTCTGACTGCCCGGGCTGGGCACGCTGCTCAGCGGGGAGGTTGGCCCCGCCCCTCCACTAAGATGCGAGTGGCTGCCACCTCCGTTGGTGAAGCCGCCTGCTGAGTAGGACACGTTGTGAGGCATGGCAGGCTCCGGGATCTGCTGGAAGGGCAGCATAGAGTGGCCAGGAGCAAACTCACTGTGGCGTGGCACCAGCACTGGCGGCAGAACTGCAACAATACCTAACTGTTCTAGCAAATCCACTGTTTACTATTTTTTTATGGTTCTGGAAACTGGTTTATTATTTGTACTTAAGTAAATTAACATAAAATATTACAGAAACACTATTTGAANATTTAAGTGTATGTACCAATTAAATTTATTCATTGTTTAAGATTGCTTGGTAAATTTGTAGAAGTCTGCGAGCCTGAGTTTTTTTTAGTTCAAGCCGAGCTCAAGTGAGACTTCTGAAAAGTTCCCAAGCTTCGAGCTTGAGCTCAAGTTCTTTTACTGCACACAAAAAAATCAGGTAATACAGTCAACTCTAGATTCTACGACCCTTGACAGTTCCCAGGAAAAGGGTAGTTAGTTCAACAGTCGCTATTCCAGGGGCCTTAGAATCGAGAGTTGACTGTATTAGTGTTTTGAAGGTAATCTGCAGTTCTAAGGAATAATTTTAACAGAGCATGTCTACCTTCTAAAATATTGTTTCTAAGAGACACATGACATGAATGTATAAAAAAAAACCAATGGCATGCATTACCAGCATGATTCCCACAAGAACATAAGGCAGTGTTCCAACTTAAAGTGTTTCACTATCACACTCCAATCTCACTGTTGCACACACTGGCTCATGCTAGCGAATTGAGACTTGCGCCTTCTGTGAGCATTTGGAATGTGTTCTTTCTTTATATATTTCTATAGCTTCCATGATTCCTAGTTCATACTGCATACGAGTTGTCAATGATGAGAAAGGTAAGAAATAAGGAAAAATAAAACACTGTTCAACTTTCCCATTCTTCAGATAAAGTAAGTGGTTTTTAAAATACCAACTTATTTTGATTTTATATATTTTTGAGTGGTAAAATCTGAACTGTTATGTCTAAAGCACAGTACTTAATAATATGCATATACCTAACATAAACAAATCCTGAACATAATCACATCGTAATTCTTTATCCTCTGTATCATACAGAATATTGATGGTATTAAAATTTCACTGTTGCATTAATTACGTTAAGTAAATAAAATATTCCTAACATTGCTGTAGAAACAAAAAATTTATGTCTGGATGTTTGAGGTTAGACTTGAAAACTATATGCCTGCAACAGAGGGTACGAGAGTGAGCAGCAAATGAACATCTGTCGTTCACACTGCCTCTCATACTCTCTCCTCTGAGATGGGACAGCAGAGAATCCTCAAAAGTGGGCGTGAGAGTACTCTCTCTGCAAATTGGGACACAGTCTACATCTACTTTTAAAAATGCAACCATAAAAAAAAACTATTCTACAAATTATTATAAAAAATTTCTGTTGAGGGCCACATTTTGCATCAGCTCAACAATTTGACTGCAAAACACTTTTAAAGACCCTGTAATTTATGAAAAGTGGTTAAATCAACTTTCTTTGCTACACGTGCGTAATGTATAGGTTATAAGAACCTATTTCCGTTTTACTGTACTGATGTTATGTATGTTTGCGAAATTTCCAGATGTGCCGGACCAATTGTTTGTGTGTCAGTGACGTGCTGTTGGAGTTTGTATGTTTAAGGCACACAAATGCTCTTTATACTTGTATTGTAACATTTCCACACTACAATGTTAACGGTTTGACAAAGGCAAAATTCTCCCTTAGTAACTTATATTACGTCTCAAGCATGGGGATTAAAAACTTTTAACATAAAGTTTAAATCAACAACATGTTTTACGATAACCTAAACAAATACCATTTAAGTTTTTATGTTTCATTCAATACTATTGCATCTTGTTCTGAAAAACAATCAATTCAGTACAAACTATTGCAAGTGACTGCACCAACAAACTAGGTTTTTACTACTCCGCACATCAATCTTACACAATCATTTTGTGTTTTCGCTAAGTGATTATTTCATGATTTCGTTCCTCGCGAAAAACAAGTGACATTAATGATAGTATTATTTTTATAACAAACTGTATTATCGGCTACTGCATTTTAGGTTGATTCGCAACTAATTTTGAGGAGAAATTGTGTTCACCTACCTTTTAAAAAATTGTATTTCGTTAATCAATAACATCTAACAAACTGTCTTATCAGGCGCTGCTGCACCTTAAATGAATTTGGGACCCAATTTTAGGCTAATTTTGCTAATAATCAGCATTTATTTCAACTTTTTGGAGGAATCTTTTTTACCAGAAAATGCCTACCTTTCAATATTTCAAGTTTTAACAATAAACAATGTGTTTTCTTTCGTAAATGCTAAAACACAGTCTTGTAGGTCATCAGCTGAATGGCCCAACATTGATATAGCTTAAATTTTTTGAGCCTGAAAAATATTTTGACCATAGCACGAGCTACAAGCAGGTATTCGACTCGAGCTCGATTTTCGAGCACTCGCAGACCTCTAAAAATTAGTGTTCATTATTTAATTGATCTGCATTGTTTTCCCCAGAAAAAAATATTGAGCTGGGTGGTCCGTAAACCAGACAAGTGGTTAGTCGTACTAGCTCGATAATGCTGATACTTTATATAATAAACATGCAAACACATTTGCCTACGTTTGGGATAAGCTGTACTTATTGGGACATAAGTAATTTGTAACAGTTCCTTTACAGTATTGTGATATTCAGTAGGCCTACAACACAGCTAAGTGCACAAGTAAATTACCTACTAAACTATATACAGAAAAAAAAATGTTAGAAGCAATGATTCTGGATTAGCTATCATCATTTTGGCCTATTTCTTTAATTTACTTTTATATTTGAATTCTTCCCTTATTCTTGAACACCACATGGTTGCCACCACTTCCTCATAAAACACCCACGCATGCACGCACACACATACACACACAGATATATATATATGCCCCTTTCAATGAAAAAAATCATAAGATTATTTAAAGTGTTTTGGTTCTTTCTGTTTCTTACATATGTCTTAATCCTATTCCAAGCTGAAAAGCCAATTTCACATTTCCTGTAGAGAATGGCAGAAGTCCTATTGGAGCAAGTTTAGAAATAAATAGAAATGATTCTTGAAGCTCAGTGGTTGTTGCCAGTTTTGACATGCACTCCCTTGTTACTCTCTGTCTCATGTAACTAGGCAAAATTTTGACAGTTCCACGAAAGTAGCACCAAATGTTTACTACATGTTAATGTATCCTTTCACCATCAGTTGCTGCATCAGAGGAGGCTGTATATTTTATCAAAACTGTCAGCTAATCCACTTGCCATTGTAATACAATGCTAATTAAAATTTAAAGTATTTATAGATTGACATATGTCTAAAAAATTTGTAATTATAAAAGCAAAAATATAAAACTTTAAAATTAAAAATTAAATATTTGCTAACTCTCTTTTAATTTATTTGAGACTGCAAATTTGGGTTAACAATTGAGACGGTAATTGTAGTTCTTATCACACTGGATGTTTCAGTTAATATGTTAAGAGTGGAAATAAAATTAATTCGGGAAAAAAGCTCGACAACGCACTTCCATTTGCCAACAACTCACCAACGACTATTGCGAAGCAGTAATTCTGCTATTACTGATACTAAATAGTTCAAGTTGGAAATATGGCATGGAATAACTTAAGAATTGTTTAAAAACTACCCATGCGAGTCCCACTTTCTTAGTTTTGTTTACACTATAGTAACAACACAAAAACAACAAGGAAATGGGTTTGCCGGAGAACAACATGGCGTGTAATGGACGTAGACTTAATGATTACTGGCCAAATAGAAATAACCAGTAATCAAAATCTCTGTACACGGAAATACATGTTACTTCAAAAATTATACATAGCTCGCGAAAAAATAAAACCATTGGTATATGTTCGTAAATTTGTTATTTTAAACAAGAAGGCAATTTTTTTCTGGCTGGTAGTGCTTTGGGAGACAGCTGACAGATGGCGTGCCATGGCATGACATTTTGCGAGCCGAGAGCGTTACTCAACAGATAGGAGCACGTTGGCCTGCCTCTTGATCCCAGCTTTTTTAAAGTTGACTTTTCTCTTATTACTGGCTCGAAACGACACAAGTTTAAAATATATTTAGTCAAATTATTTGAAAAAATTATTGAACAATATCCTGCAATATTTCTGTAGGCTTTTGGAATTAACATCAAGCAACTATGGACGACGTGGATGGAGAGTGGGGATATGACGTGAAAAGAACTCCCAAGGTTTGAAGCTGTGTTTCATTTGAATACGGATTGTTTTAATGTGCATTTCATTTTGAACACCTATACATTACTACTTTAGCAAGCAGTTTAGTTTGTAACACTAACAACCGCTGTTTTGTGACCACATAAAATAAAATTTATTAATTAATCTAGAAACTTTTTCTTTTTATGTATTTTCTACTTGTCTGATGTGCATTGGCAGTGCACTCTGAATAGCCAACATGATACTAATTTTTCTTCATTGATGCATCAGCTGATACAGGATTTTGTAAATGGAACGTTGTTTGTTTTGTGTACATCAAGTTGCCATTTACTGACTGTGATGATCTTGCGAAGTTATATGAGACAGAGAGCACTAATTTGTTAAGTGTTTCCCATATCATTGCAGAAGCAACCAGTCATATTTTATTACTAGTGAACTTCAATTCTCAGAATAATGCTTGTTCAATTTCACACTTTGGTGGATTTAACATTGTGGCAAATTATATTAGTGTCATTAGGAAACCAAGTTTCTAGATATTTATCTAAAACATCAATATGTGTGTTGTAATAATTTTTTTTGAAGTGTTGAATTTCCTGGCTCAAAACTTTCAACTAAAAATCTAACTATTCATTTGCAATTACTGTGAAACTAGGTTAAAATGTTCCAGTATGATATGTTTTCCCATATATAATTTATAAATATCCCAGTCACATAATTTTCTCCATAGATGTGTGTTGCTATTTCCAGTGTAAGAAGTTGAAACAGGAAAAGTCGCAAGTGGTTTTGTAGACTATTTCCGCAAATGAACAATGCAGCACCAGGCTCTTCACCATGCAAAGTATCTGCGATTCACTGGACATAACCATCATTACCAACTGCTTTAAGAAGGCAAGCATTGTAGATGATGTGGAAGCACAGATTTCAGATGATGGTGAAAAGTGTGCAAGCAACAGTGAATGGAAAAGTTTGCAAGACAAACTGAACGTCTCTTGCAGCTCTGAGGACTATGTAGATGCTGATAGTCAGGTTCTGCCTTGTGAGCCACACAGTGTTGCAGAGATTGCAAGCAGCAGCAGTTATGGCAGAAGAAGTGGTACAATACAAAATGTGTCCACTACCAAAACCAACGTGCACCGAAACTGTAATGCATTTGGAGAAACTGTGAAATTTCATTGAGGGTACCTAATCATATTTGGCAAAGTGCGTGGAACACTGAAAATTTCATGATGCAGCAAGTTAAAAAAAAATACGTTGACTTTTTTCCTTTGAAAAACTGTAGTAGAGATATTAGTTACATGACCAGGTTCAATTGACATTTCCAAAATATTTTTGTGAAGATATTTAGTATGCACTTTACAATTGTTCATTTCAATGAGAATGTTAACTTTTTAACAGCTGACGGGATAAACTGTCGTATTATGAATTATATTTATAATAGAATTCATAGGCCACAACACACCATTATGCAACTTGTGTTTTATGAATGCAGTATGCCACGTGAAATCCAAGTTGATGTTTTTCACATGTGACATGTAAAATGAAACCTTGTTGTCTGTAGACAGAGCAACATTGTAAAATGAAACCTCGCTGTCTGTAGACAGAGTAACATTCCTCTCTCAACACCAACCAAAAAAATGGTGGTGGAAGGGTGGAGGCAGGGACGGAGGAATGTTTTCACTTTTAGCTTTGACATGTAGAGAGAAGGGAAGAAAGGAATTGGCAGTTTTTGTAGAATCTAAGCTGCCATTAGGACAGGGATGGCGGTGAGAAACAAAATCTGTTCAGATTGGTTTGTGTTTGTGTGCAGAGGGGAATCTACATTAGGGCAAAATAGGAGGGAACAGTTATTTTATTTTGTGGAGTCAGACTGTTGAAAAATGTCTTTTCAAAGATACATAGGTATTTCACATGGAACGTGACCACACACAAAAATATTATCGCTATGCATAATTTATTACTAACTTATAACCTAAACTGTTATGTAGCAGATCCGTTTTTATTTTCTCTGGATAAGATGTTTTCCCAGCTAAGAAGTTCTTAGCAGATAGTCCCGTGAAAAAGGTCTTAAGTTTTACGGTATGTTAGGCAATTCTCTGAGAATGGTATTCAACATAAGAATTTTTATGGATGATTTTGTTGCTGCAAAAATTGAATCAATAATTGTAAATTCTGCACACTACTTCTGCCATGGTTTTGAAAGGGGCATCACAAGGTAGTGCTAGTGTGTCTTTGTCATCAAAGTTCTACAATTATTTTCTTGATTTTTTAAAGGGTTTATTTCAGCTGCAGTTATTTTATGTTTGTTGGAGTTATTGTCAAATCTATATTTCTACTTCTAAATTGAATGCCATTTCGTGTAAAATCAGCTTTCTCAGGATATTCTCATATTGCAACATTATTTTCATTGTCTAAAATTATATATTTATTTACAACTACCTTAGTAGTAAAATACTTAATAATGAGCCAGTAACTAACTGCTCAGCTTGATTGAAACTGAAATTGTTGCACCATGGGCAACGTTTTCCGTCCATCTAGCCTCTACCACACCTGCGACTCCTCCCTTGTCATGCTCTGTTAGCCTTACATGCCACTAAACTGACTTGATGTGACTGTAGCAGGCAGCGGAGCTGCTGCCGCCTGTATGCTGAGTGACAGCATCACATCACCATTCAATGCATGGGCGTGTGCCAGCTTACCACCGCTCTGGCTGCTGGCCAGAGCTGCTGCACGTCCCGGCCATGCAACTAGCATCCTTGTTCTCTTTCTCCGTCTTCCCCCTCGCTCGCCCTACGCCCAGTGTATAAATACTGGTCGTGGACCAGAGTTTGAGACTGGTTCACACAGGCACAGTTACAGGACATTACTCTGCCAGAGTGCTCTCTGACTTTTGCCCCGTATACAAGCTCTACTCTTGACCTAAGTCTTAGCAACAGTACTAACCCCTTGCACTCACAGAGTACTCTGTACATTGGGGTCGCCCTTGCCTCACCAGCTTCCATGTTAATCATGTGCATCAACCTACTAGAAACTGTTGGCAACCTAAGTCTGGCCCATCAAGATTTGGTGTGGGCACAGGCTGGTTATGCAGATTTCGTAGGTTCGCTAATAAAAGAGATATAGCTATCCAGGCTGTCTTTCTCTACAAGCTCTCTATTATTCAAAACCCATTTTCTCACTTTAACACCTGTTTCAATTTACATCCTACCACATTCTTCCAGAAGTTGGCAAAGGCACGAACTTCCCTCCTGTCCTTCAGGTTTATTCATCACTTAACATCCCTCTTTGTGTTGGGGACCGAGGTATGGCGATAACCCCACCTTGTCAGTCACCAATGAAGGTAGTGTTTAACCACTCGCACAATCTTCAGTGGAGTACTTGGCATGCCAGTGATAATCCAACCATACCCGAGTACTTGCTGGGCAGTGGAGGTCACCCAATAGCACAACCCGCATACCACTCCACGGAGAATGAGCGTGCCTGTGATAATGCAGCTCGCTGTGCTAACCTGGGAAAGGGGATACACGTGTGGAGCATTGCACCATGAGGGAAGTCACCACTCCTCGAGAGGCTGCCCAGGATTCAATCCCAAACCCCCCCCCCCCNCTTGTTGCCACCCAGAACTGTGCCAACCCCAATGAAACACCTGCTATGCAACGCTAATTCTCTTTCTCTTTGCGACCCAAATGCCACACCATAGGGCTAGGCAGTAGAAGGCGGTCACGAAAGAGTTGGCTCTAACCAGGAAGATTGTGGATTCTGACCAGGGAGGCAGCAGGATGTACTCCATCCAATGTGAGGAAGCAACAAGACTAATGAATGTCTCCACCACCCAACAGTCATCTGCTACTTGAGCTTTAGAAAGGAATTATCAAGGAAGAGTCACTGTTTTGTGCTTTAAAGTCCCACGAGCTCTTTCCCCACTTCCCCCAACACCCCCAAGCTTCAACTAAGCATCACACATACCTAGCACCTGCCAAGGCTACCCGATGACTAAAGTTTAGTAGAGAGACATTCGCTCTTACCTGCTCAACTATCTGACCTGTGATACATCCAGCACCTCCAAAAGCATAAGTTTTAAGTGTTAGCAAATGTGGCATATATTTGTTATGGGGTACCTCACAAGGGAAAATAACTCTGCTGCTGAAATTTGACTCTCTTTAAGCAAGAAATTTGTAATTACTTTTGGTCACATATTCATAACTTCAAAATAGTGAAGTTTTTAAATTTTAAAATATTTTTGACAGGTAAATTATGTTTTAATTTTAAATTACGTGATGAATAGTGTACTTCACAAATGTAATATGCCAATATGCTTCTGTAAGAAACTCAGTTGTTGATGATAATGGCAAGATAAATTAATGCTATAGCAAATTATCATTACAACCTAAATTTATGCAGCATCATTTCATGCAATGTTATCTTGCACGCACATCACAGATGCCGTGCATTTTCTACATGCCATTATGCACATTCAAGCAAAAAATGCTGATCGTAAAATTCAATGTATCACGCCCGATAGGAGCATTTACCACAAACCACCATCATTCACATAAAGATTATTATAATGAGAATAAGCAATAATCACTGATAATTGAGAAATAACATTTCTTGTCCCTTATGTAACAAAGGCTGAAAACAAACATTGCAGATTACAGCAACCTGACCTGAACCATTTGAATTTTTACAGCCTCTAAAGCTGATTCTACTATGTAATTGTACACACTTTTATTTCCCAGTTAAGCAGCCTAGTATTTAACATAATTTGAAACGTAAACCATAAACAATAATTTATACTGAAGGATATAGTCTGCAGATGAACAGACTGCTGAGCGTAATAACTTGCTCTTTCCATGGCTGTATCTCCATCTCACTTTATCTTAAGCACCCTTCTTATAGTTTGCTATCTCCACTTTTCTCACTGCTAATGTGATCCAATACTTCTCTTCACACCTTTGTTTCCCCAAATGCAGCCCTGCGTGGGCAGCCAATCAAATTCAAGAGGGCAATTAAGAGAGAGTACCAGTAGGTACAGTTTATAATAATTAAAAAAAAAAAAAAAATATATATATATATATATATATATATATATGCTATAGAACACGATGGTGCACTAAAAAATTATCACTTTAGCAAATGTGTTGTAGCCCATACACCTATGGAGTGGTTTTAATGTTTCATTTGTTATAGTTCAAGTTCACATGCTAGAGGGAAAGTATACCAATCAAAAACCGCTTAAAATTGATTCCATGCCAAGTATTGCAGTCAATTACTTGAAGCATAGACATTCTACTACTTCAAATGATAATTTTATATATCTATCTCATCACTTCTAGAGATGTAAGAACAGTCTGAAAATTCTAGTTCAGCAGGGTTACAAATCAAAACTCAGCTCAACTTAATGGCACAGAAAGTGTTAGGAAATTCACGTTAATATTTTTTCATGACTGTGAATTGAATGCAAAGGCAGACATACACAAGGATAGTCTGTCCTACTATCAATAAAATTTTGTAGCAGATATAACATAATAAGCACTAGTTATGATTTCATGCTTGATATTCTAATACATCATATCACTGTAGATTGTAATATTTTACTGTTTGCTTGTTTGAAATTCTTGAAATGTCTGTACACAAATGGTTGTTGACAAAACAAAGCAAGGAAGATGGCCAGCCTAAATCATAAGTCAATGACACTCAACATTTATTATTCAATGAGCAAAGTGGCAGCAAAACACAAGGCACATCACTTAACTCACTGATGTTCACACAGCCCTTATTTCCTTAGTACCATTTTATTCAGCATTAAGAAAATCAACACTCATTTTACAATTTTACATCCAACAAAAAAACTGCGTGCCCCATTGTCATTATCGTATTTTGGAAACCATTTCATTCCATCTGGTAAGTAACTGTACAGCCAATAACTCCTAGGAAGCTAACCGAAATCCTGTACAGTATATATATTTTTCCTGTGGAGTGAAATTCCTGCATAATGCCTGGTTTTACCAATTTTTCTGGTCAGTAGACAATCTAAATGCTGTTCGCGGTAAAGTGAGCATTTCAGCTGGCACATATATCCTCTGCATACTCATTAAATAAATAACAAAAGGTAATAAATATTGTAACAGCACATGTTAATTCCAGTAAATAATATTGGTTTGTGAATAATTACTGATGTTCACAATTCTTTTTCTGTTTAGATATAAATTAATGCCAGTAACTGTAGTCAACACTTCCGAGGTCATAAGAAGATTGTCAACAAACAAAATAGCAGAAGAGCTAAACATTATTATTTTTCCTGTTATAAAAACAATGCCAAGATGTTTCAAAGGTTCACCTTTAAAAACTTTGAAAAGTTGAAACATTGGCCCCTTATACATACACGTCTTACTCATAAGACACACTGATGATACTGTTACATGGGAGGGATGCCTGAGGGGTGTATCCGAGTTCGTAAGGGATGGAGGTCTTAATAAAAATAAAAGAACTAAATTCAATAATTACATTAATTCTCAATGCTATAAACAGTCAAACATCTGTTATTTACCAATCTGATCGCCCTATTAACTCTTATTATTTTTATCGAGCGCAATATTTAATTACTATCTCCATTTCAATTAAAGTCTTTATCACAGTCTTTACTCTGGCTAATGTCTGTTAAACTTTTCCAAATATTTTCACACGTTTAATTAAAACTGTACTTCCATTGTCCCGAATGTCTTTTCACTCACGCATCCAGTCCACAGTCTCGCAGATCAGTCCCACTCTTCACTGCACACAAGCTCGCCAACGCACTCTCGCATATCGCTGCAGTCGTCACTCGTCGCTTCAGAATCACCCAACAGTCGCTTACGGTCGCACAAGACGCCAAACTCTCAGCTCTTAATCACTCCCTCTTCAGAGGCCTGCATGTGGTAATTATACTTGAGGCAGATGCTGTCTAGAACGTTCTCGGCTCTCCAAGTTGTTCTGGGAAAGTTAATGGTGATGACGACGACATTGCTGCGTGATAAATGGGGAAATATACGAGCTTCTCAGGGTCAGCGAGCTGCGATAAGTTTATCGTAGTGTGCTGCAGCGTCCTTTATGATAGGCCGCTCACTTTGTTTAACGTTAAAAACTTACCTCCAGCTCTTGAAACTTTCCCACACGCAAAGGAAAAACTGGACAGCGACATGCAACATGCAACAATACTGTGTATTTACTCCTTCATACAGAAGATGTTTCTTAATAATTAAATTACCTAATAATTATGTTTGACAGCATCTACAAGGGGAATTACATTGCATAAATACCTAACAAACCAATACTTTTAACACAAAACTAAACACAAGAAAATGGCTGGTGTTGCTATTACACTACGAGTAACAAATACAATTGTCATGATGTCATGAAACTAAATGGCTGAACAAACAAACAATTAAAAAAAAAAAAAAATTGCTTATCAAATTTAAGTGCCAGCCAGCTTTGATAAGAACATAACTCCACCTGAATATGAAAAACACAATATCTAACTCTTATGAAAATGTATTTCATGAAACTGCATTTACACCTTTAATGCAGAATCTAGTTTGGCCACAAACTATTAACCATGAAGGTTAGTCGCAGAAGATAGCACTTACTGTTTGATATATTGACTCGTACAAATGAAATATTTCAGACAGATGCTATACTAGTTTCTTTTTAACATATTTCTAACAATCAAGGAATGTTTCATGTGCAGTATAAAACGCCTTCATGGCACGATTGTTTCGAAACGAATGACGTACGTCCCAAGGTATTAAGTTGTAAACTGGCAATTGCATAAATACAAAATAACATGCACTCATTTAATTACGCTTTCACAACTGCAACAGAAATTGAAAATATTACAAAACACACTTCCAATATTTTTTTTCAAGTTTATGCAAAATTTATGCCAACTTAAATCTCACAAAGTTGCACATTTTGCAGGTCTGCATATTATGTGAAATTAAAAGAATTTCTGGGATGGAAAACTGCCTGGAGATGCAGCAGAAAGCAATAACGAACAATACTGCCTTTCTCACGTGTGTACATTAGCTATACCACTCTACAGACAAAAAATATTTCACAGACCATGCTTTTTCAGTTATGCTTATACAACAATAACTGTGGGTCGTATAAAATCTATGTTTTTACAATGGATCACACTAATAATTGTAAATGTGTGTACAAGCCACACATTCATACCTACCTGGGCTCTCCACTCGCTTGTAGTGGTATGGATTGATGCACACTTCTTTCTGCTTGGCAGAAAATGGGAAACGGCAGTTTTCCATTGGCTTGAGTTCATGGTGGGATTGCAAATCTGGCCACCGCCACACACGGCAGTAAATTACGTGCGGCAATCCCTTTCTATGAGAAACCTGTCAAGAACATTCAATTATGGTGACTCATTACCAAACTCTCCAAACATATATGTAAGTGAATTTCTATATTCTGCTACTACAAATAAATGTTTCATTAACATTCTTAAATCATTGTGACATATTTGCTTTCTAAACTTTGCACATGTCCCATAAATCAAAAGCAGAATGGCAAAAATTGTCCATTCTACCAATTTCATGGCAGTTGCTGTGAACATACTATCACAAAGACACCCGAGTGGCGTATTTGAGTTCGTGAGGGATGGAGGTATTAATCAAAATTAAAGAACTAAATTTGAATTTTTATGTATTCACACAGCTATTTTACAACATTAAACTACCTATCTCCACTAACTCTTACTATTGTTAGTGAGCGTAACATTTAATGTCCATCTCAATTATGTGTAATTTAAATCCTTCTCAATATCCCTACGTTGATTAAAGTCACTTAATTCACACTCATTATTAACATATGTTCAGTCCGTCTTTTGCATCATTTGAAAAGTCTCTGACTCAAGCAACCAATTCAATAGTCTCCCGCCTGCAAGTCTCTCTCTCTCTCCACTGCATCGATGCTTGGTGTCTGCAGACTTCACTCCTGCTGGTCACTTTCATTGCCACTTGATGCTCTGCTGGCTCATTTCACCAGCCATCGCACACCCGTAGCTTAGGGTAGCACAATCCTCCAAACTATCAACTCTTAAAACCTGTTGGCTCAGGAGGCGCTTGTGCAGCTTAGTCTCAAGTCGTACAAATTTCAAATTTCTAGCTTAAGCGGTCCCTGAGAAAATGGGAAAGTTAAGAAAAAAAATGTAGTTTTTTAGAAATCGCAATTTAAAATTATCTAAAAGAAAACACACTTTTAAATGGACACACCTCTTAATTACAACCCTCCAGCAATGCAATCATCTCCTTGAGTATCATTTTGATGTTATCTCGTCCTTCTCAGGGATCTCGCCTTGGCAATTCGCTTTTCATCTAGTTCTTGTAGTATTGTTTCTGTATTCCAACCGGTGTTTATACCATGAAGTTCTAGAACCTTTATTCTGCCTGCATTACCTTCATAGAAGGTAATAACAGTGTCATTTACACCAAGTTTTAGAGTTTTCAGGCCTACAAATACGTCTTAAGCACCTTGGTCCAAACAACATTGTTGAAAGACTAATTCACATTTTGGGTTTTTCCTGCAAGACATTTCTTCAGACGATCTGAATGCGCCAGATCTCTATATAATGGCTTTATTATTTCTGCAACAGTTTCATGGCTAGTATTGGTGAGTATATTGAGCAAATGTTCCTGCTGCTTCAGTTTTCCGATATTTGCACAACTCAATTGAACACAAGTTGTGTAGTGGCTTATCATCACTTGAAATTATGTGGAAGAACATTGCCCACACTTCTTTCCTCATTCCCTCCAGGTTGTTTGTATTATTTCTAATGGCTTGGCAGTAGTATTCAGTTAGCTGATTGATGGTTTTGTCTGTCGAACACCCCCTGATTGTCTTGCCATCTGCAAGTTTTGTCTTGGAAAATTCCTGCCTGATTTTACGGAGTTGTTTACCCCTTCGTCTCTGCACATGGCGAACACATTGTAATTTTTTTTGGTGCCTGATCGTTATAGGGTCTGCTGTCAATCACTGATTCGAATGAACTAGTAACCATCCCCAATAAATTCAGCATAACAAACCCCTAGTCATTGCTGAGAGCGCTGGAAAATATTTACAGCTGAGGTACTTCCCATTCCTCTGCTGGACCCCTCATATGTCTTCTGAAATTTAGGTTCATGCAGTCTCTTCTTTTCATCTTTGCTTCCCATTGAACTACATCTATGGTAGTATTTCGACAATATTTCCACATCAAGTATTTTGCCAGTATCAATACTCATAGCAGCTGCACAAGAATTTTTTGATTGGTATCCTTGTTTCTGCCATGATCTGCAATACACTATAGAAATATCTTTGTTAGCATTATTTTCTTATACTGCTTCCTCGGTTGCAATTGTTATTGATTCTTCAGCAACTGTTGTGACTGATTTTCCTAGAACATCTGTGTACATTAAAATCTGGAATTACCAGCACACCTTACTACTATCAAACATCAAGATAATGATTCTTAAAAATCCCCTCTTCTGGCCCAAGCCAACAAAATATTACATGCCAAAACACAAAAGACCATTTGTGGGCATCACCATCATTACCGTCCAGTTGGCTAGAAAAAACTATCTTGCTTCAGCCTTCCCACACCAGCACATACCACACAAACTCTGCATAACCCACTCATGTACATAACTACAAAAAAGGAACAACCACCCCATAAAAGCAAATCACATGTACTGAATCTGTACAACCATAACCTCACTGCTGCCAAGAACAATATTGTACAAAAAGTCCCTCCTCACCCTCCACAAAATTGGACCATTTTCACTTTGTCACTGTAAAAGATGTCCTAAGCTACATACACAATCTCTGGCACAAGAACTTTTTTGACAACCTCCCCATGCTAAGCCATAACAGTAGCTCCAATCCAGCCCTGACCAAGTTTGCACCTCCATCCACTTGGGACCCTCCCACCTTACCACAATCACATCCCCTTGAGCAGTTCATCACATCCATCATGGCCAACATTGCAGACCCTGATTTTGCCACTTCATTATCAAATAATACCAACGTAACCCCTTCAGAAAGAAAAGCCATCAAAGATCTTCAAAACAACGCAGACATAAAGATACTGCTGACTGTCAAAGACACAACGACAGTGATTGTCAACAAAACAGACTACATTCTAGAAGCAGAAAACCAACTAAGGAACAAATTTACCTACAAACATCTACGAGAAGACCCAACCATCAGATTCTGCGACCATATCAATTATTTACTTGTGTCCCAGGGCCCCCCCTCAAAGACTCTGAGGCTTCAATTAAACTGCTTACCCCAAAGAAACCCACCAAACCAATTCTATACCTACTTCTGAAGATACACAAGGTAACAATGGCCACCCCCCACTGAGAGAATCTCAGCACTTGTAGATGCTCACCTTCAACCTTGGGTACAGCAGCTTTTGTCCTATGTCATGGACACTGGCCACTTCCTTGAACGCTTGAGACACCTGAGCACCATTCCCCAAGATGCATACATGGTCACCATAGATGTTACAGCTCTGTATACAAACATCCCCCACTCATCTGGACTGTCTGACATAGAATATTACTTCACACAAAGACCCCCACTCAGCAAACCTACTACAGCATTCCTCGTTGAACTTGCAAGGTTAACCCTCCGCAAAAACAACTTCAGATTTGAAGATACACACTACCTTCAGGTCAAAGGCACAGCGATGGGTACACATATGGCCCCATCCTATACCTACCGATCTGTTTATGGGAAGGTTAGAAGAAAACTTCCTCAGTCACCAACCAACCCAACCACACTGCTGGATGCATTTCATGGACGACATCTTCATGATATGGATTTCCACTAAAGACTGCTTAATTCACTTTCTGAACAACTTAAAAGCACACAGTTCATTAAAATTCACCTGGTCATATTCCAAAAACCTGCCATATTCCTGGATGTTGAACTCACTCTCCATAATGGCACAATTCAAACTGCTGCACACACCTAACCCACCAACAACCTCCAGTACTTACATCACCAGCTATCATCCATACCATGCAATAAAAAACCTACCCTACAGTCTTGCCACAAGACCCAAACGTATCTGCTCCACCAACAGTGATCTCAACAAACAGTGTGAAAAAATAGCTAGAGCATTCCTCGACAGGAGCTACCCTAAGCTTCTCGTCCACTAACACATTCAGCAAGCCATCTTAAATCCTGGAACACAAACCAAGGTCAACAACTGTGATATACCACTAATGGTCCCATATGATGAAGTAAACTCAGAACCATTCTCCACTCTAGACACCAAAATTCTGGCTTCCTCACCACAAACACAAGACCTGCTCTCCAAACCACAGAAATTGGTCTTCAAAAGGCCACCTAACCTCCGCAACAAACTGGTTCGTCCAAGGCTGCAGCCTACCACAAATGCCAACCAAACTATCGCTCCCAGAGGATCCCACCCCTGCAATAGCTCACGCTGCTGCTCCTGTGTCATCCATCAACCCTCAACTTCTTTAAATAGCAGACTACCTAGCCATACATACCCCATCCTATAACTGTGCAACAGAAAATCTATCAGCTACAGTGCCAACACTGTAATGCGGAATACATTGGTTTCACCATCAACACTCTCAGGCAGAGGATGAATGGCCACAGAGTAAACACTAAATCAGCCACAGCTGGTTACATCCACAACCTACAAGTCAAACCATTTGCAGCACCACACAACAAAGATTTTGATTCCTGTTCTTGGTAACACATTGAAAAAAAATTAGAATTACTTGTAGTCACCCGATATTAATGATACATATATCAAATTAAACATAAACCCTAAAATTTTAATATTGAGTATAAAACTTCAAAATATTTTTGACTGAAATCACCTTTTATTCTCTCTTTCACAGAGTGTTAGTTGATTGGTGTGGATAGCCTTCGGCTTCGCCCAAGAGCCTTGACGACAAATCTGAAAGACCACATTACTGATCTTATTCAGAATCCTGTAGGCACCTTCCCAACATTTCTGCACCTTCGAACAGTACCCTTTTTGACTCTGTAAGTTGTACAGCAACACCAGTTGTCCTCCTTGAGATGCATCACCAGACCTCCTGTCATACTGGGTCTTCCTCCTGTCACTATACCTTTAAAGACTCTTGCTGTGTATAAACAGCCACATAAAAAACTTGGGAACTCTTGGTAGGTTCCACCACTGCTGTGTTAGCCTGTGGTGAAGTTAGGCACATCAATTGAATGTTGTTTTTGCTGCATGCCCAGCAATGTGCCAGTTTTCTGCACACCCCTGTTTGCATTAGTACTGGATTCTCTCAATTTATTAGAATATGGTCATTTGTGCCTTACTGAAGGACCAATCCCTTCATTATGGGTTGAAATGATGATGCAGCTACAGAATTTCCTCTTGCAACTTCTTTTAGACTATGTCTATATACCTGAAAAGTGCTGGCACTTGCAGTAGATGCTGCAGGATATGCCTGGATTCTCGTATGACATACCCTGAATCACTGTTAACTCCTGTTGACTGCTCCATTCTCCTTATCGAGCTCATGCAGCTGGTTCTTTGCTTCCCGAAGCACAAACTCCAAGGAACTGCCATCCACAGAGCCCCACTGCTGAGAAGGGCCATCACATCACTCTTTCCATGCCAAGGGCTCCTTCCACTACTATGTGGCACAGAGTGTGCAGAGCCTCTGCACAGCATTCACAGGTCATGGTGTGCATTTTACAACTGCTTTGTGGGGTGTACAGCTTGCAGCATCAGCTCATCGTTGCAGTGTCTCAATTGTTGGGCATATGCACAAAGCTTACAAATTTCTTCACACAAGTGCTTGGCTGCGCTCAGCAAAGACACTTTACTGCCTCTTTTTTCACTGGTGATTCTGTTTCTGCTGCTGCTGTGGGCAGTAGCAGCAGCTGCATATGTACATATGACTATCACTCCCACCATTTGGGTGGGGGGCAGCAAAGTTCTGTAGAACATACCCTGGAAATTATGTCCCTTATGGCTGCCTGTATCTCCTTCAAAGTCTTCTTGATGCCATTGTCTTCTTTCAACATCACTGCTCACACCAGACATCAGGGTGCGGACCATTCTCTTGCTGACTCCACCTCCAGTGTACGGGACGGGGCATCCTGCACGATGTTGGGTGCAGCCAGACGTACCACTTGCCATACCTATATGTCCACCAAAGGCATCAATGAAGAAGCTGACTGCGATGATGTTGCGGGCCTCCTAAGGGTACCCTTCCAGAGATAGGTGGTAAAGCCGTACAATGTCTTGCCATAGCTCCTGCTGTGGCTCTCCAGGTCACTGGGTGCTGCTTTGCAGTTGGGCATGGCCGGCATGTTAGAGGTGCCGGTCATAGAAACGTAGCTCCAAGGAAGACACCAGTGTTGGAGAGTCCAGTTGCTGTCACTCTGGCAGAGATTGTAATATGCTCAGTGCAAGACCTCTCAGTACAGCATCTGACCAGCCATTCAGTGGTGACTATTTTGAGCTAGTGTTGGTACTCTTGCCAAGAAGTCTGACCATTGTAAGGGGTGGGCTTAATTGCAACACCCTTCCCCATTCCTGGCTGTACAACACAAATGCCATAGACCTGCCAGCTATCCCCAGAGGTAGAAGTATTGTTTACAACTTGCACTGTTTCCCCATTTTCTCGGCTGCCAGTGTGGTGATACTAAAACTCAGATGAACAAATTCCTGGAAATCCTCTAATATCTTGATATTCTCTTTAATCTCATTCTCGACAATGACACTGTCCATCCTTTTGTTTACACTGTCCAACTTTCATTTACACTGTCAATTTTCTCATCAACACAGTCAATTCTGATCGTCACTTACACACTAATGCCTTCTATTTTCCTGTCTGCATTTCATTTACACAATTTGCAGTTCCTATTACAGAACTAATTTGGGTATTTACAATTTCACTCGCACTTGTGCTCATACCAATTATTAGGCTACCTAGCCCCTCAATTAATGCTTGCAGTGCTTTCAGTTCTGTCATTTTTCTAGTTAGCATGCACTGCAATAGTTGAACAAAACAGTCTTAATTTTGCAGCCTATGGCAATTACAATTAATTAGTGTGTTTAAATGTCACTAATTACTAGTCTATCGTCTAACTTCATTTACAATCAAATGCCTCCTCCATCCCACTTCTGACATCAGTGTTACAGGATGCCAGAGACGTGTACTAGACTTCATAAGGAATGGAAGTCTTAATAAATTTACATTAAATTTTTTAAATGTTTAAACAGCCATTATGTAAAACATTAAACCATATATCTCCACTATCTCACTTATTATTCTCACTGAGCTCAAAATTTAACATTTATCTCAATTATAATTGAAGTTCTTCTCAATGTCTATATTGATTATAGTCAATTTACAATCAATATTAACACATATTCAGTCTGTCAGTTACCATCATTTGAAATGTCTTACACTCACGCATCCTGTTCAATAGTCCGGGCTGCCGGTCTCTTTTCTCCACTGCACCGATGCTCGCTGTCCACAGACTTCACTAATGCTGGTGGTCACTTTCGTTACTTAGGGTCACACAATCCTCCAAACACTCAACTCTCAAAAACTGTCGGCTCAGAGGTCCTTCGTAGCTTAAATAGTCTCAGTCGCCCAATTTGGAAGGTTCCCCGCACCCCAAGCCACGCTGAGTGAGGCAAGGCAAATGAACATGAAAATTCTTGATAACCGCAGAAATTTAATCTGCCTAAGGTCAGGTGCGTGTACATTGCAATAGGCTTATTACAGCGGCATCCTTTGTGAACCACTGCTTGCTTATCACATAACCACTCTGACCTTGGCACACACTTTCCTCGCTCCAGTGGGACAGAGCAAGGGAAGTGATGCAAAACAACAACACATAACAATACAAACAACATAAAACCAACCCACTGCTCTCTGTTGTAAGAAAATGCAATTAAAATTAAGTAACAATTCATAGCTAAGTTTTTAAAAAAATTTCTTTTAGGCATCAGGTTTGAGAGCAGAAGAGCTTTATTTTTTTTCTCATTATACTTCTACCAGGTTAAGTTTAGGGAAAACTAGTGTTATATAATAATATATTACCTTCATTAAGATGCGTAATAGTTTTGTTGCAAACTGGCCACAGACCAAATATTTTCTAAGTTATGAAGATTTCCTCACCTGTAACCTGCCATCCAAGCTTCTGGGAATGGTGACACACTCGCTAGCCTGCCCTGGTGAGCTCAATGCTCGCTCCAACTCTTCTATGGCTCCTTTCTTCTTCTTGAGCTTCTTTACCAGTGAGTCAACTGCCTTCTCCGCCCACTTCTCCTCCTCATCCCCTTGTTTCCAGCCCAGCAGCTTCTTTACCGCAGGGCTCGTGAAAGAAAACAGACTGTTCAACGAAGATATGGGACCTCCCGAACTAGACGATTCTGCCTCATCAGTATCCATTTCTTCTAATGACTGAAATTTGAAAACAAGCTATTATTACCAGATTAAACCAGATAATACCACAGCCATGCCTCTTCAGGGTGCACACTGAAATTCCATGACTTTTCCCTGTTTTACAGGCAGACTCTTACCATTTTCCCTAACCTATTTTCAGACAGAAACCTTCCAATACCATATTTTTCCAACCTCAAACAAAACAAATATGCTATCAGTGAGGTTGAATTAAATTACATTGCAACATATCAAGCAAGAAGGGCCAACATTTTATTCAGCCCGATATTTCTGACGATACACGTGACTTCACATGAGTGCTCATTACAAAAACACAAATAGTTTATTTTTTACATATAGGCCCTACGTCGCTTGGCAAAGATGTATTATTGGCAGTTCACTAACTTAAAATTTTAAAATGGAAATGCTCACAATAACATTATCCTGTATTCACACAACTAACAACTTAAGCTCAATAGCAACTATTTACATTTCACCTATTTTCCATTTTTTCGCAGTGGGTGGACATCCTGCTCTTCTGATTACTTTTTTCTAAGGAAAGATAGTTGCATATTTAACCTCAGCATATACAGTAAGTACAAGTTTACCTCAAAGTGCTTGTTTGTTTTTTGTGTACAAGTTGATAGACTGGCAAATTTAAATTCCCAAAATATTCCAAAAAGTGACTACATTACCCAAATGGACCAAGACAATTATGTTTGCCATAACATTTTCTCCATTAACAAAACAAGCTCTGCTGCAAGTCAAAAATACTATTTCATCTGTTATCCGTTCAATTTCTATGAATCAGACTGTCCTTGCCTGCACAACAATCAACTTTGGATAGAGATTAACATTTATCTTAAAAAACCTCCTACTATTTACAAATTGCAATGTTTGCTTGACCAAGGAAAAATAAAACTTAGCTTTTCAATGCCTCGGCTTATGCAATGACAGGGACTTTATACTTTGCCAGTGCCATCTCGCATGCCTCCAAGCCTTTCTGCTTACCTCAGGGCATCCAGCACGACAAAAGAAACAACAAGATGCTAGTGTGCCTTACAGGCGGCACAAAAGCAGGAGGCTCCCAGCCTCTGGCTACTGAAGGGTGGGCTACTCTGTTGCACAGGCTCCCTGTTACTGGTATATTTTGGGGGTCACATTATGGTGAAGTGCCCTTCAGTTGCATACCAGATGCCGGCTTTGAATACATTGCAGGGACGTTTCAACTAAAATATGAACTGGGTTTCCGCAAACTAGTCTTCATGCCACTGTAAGGGATTTCCAGCAGGAACTTTTATCTCGCCCTAAATGGAATCCCTGCAGTGGTGAGCGGCAACCAGTTCTCATCATGAGACTTTGTCCTGCAAGCACATGACAATATGTTTACACGGGTAGCGGACACACACAAGTTTTATGACGCCCTGCAATATCCGCTGATTTATAGCAAGGGACAAGAGGGATATAATTTTGAAATTGCACTCGTTAATCCTATAACAAAACAGCCTGTTCCGAACAAAACAGTTTCGTATATGGATTTTTATGCGTATCACATGATGTTGCCAGAGAATGATTTCAACCTCTTTGTGCGGTGCAGACAACTTTTTCATCAATTTCTGGTCGACATGTATGTCACAGTAGAAAGCGAACGCCTCCGGTACAGCACTTTAAATAAAAAAAAGCTGCGAGTTGAGAATTAAATACATTGGCAAGATGCTATTATTAGTGATGCTAATGTAAACACCCGTGATTTAGGTAAAATGATAATTCTTCTATAGTCTATAGCCCCCGCTACCTGCACGAATATACGCAGGATGCATTCGCCTATGTACGGAGTTACGGCAAACCCGATCATTTGTCACTTTCGCTTGCAATCCCTCATGGAAGGAAATTACGGAGGAGCTGATGCCCGGACAAAAACTACCAACAGACATGAATTAGTTGCCAGAGTTTTTCGTTTAAAAGTACAAAGTATAATGAATGTTATTACCAAAGGTAAAATATTCGGAGACGGACAGTGCTACGTGTATTCCATTGAGTGGCAAAAACAAGGTTTGCCACATGTGCGCATCCTAATATAGCTCAACGAGAAGCTGCGCCCCAACCAAATAGACGAATTAATAAGCACCGAGATTCTGGATCCCGCACAAGACAAAGATTTGTAAGACACTATAGTCCGAAACATGGTTCACGGTCCACGACAGGTGAGAAATGTACAAAAAAATATCCACGAACGCTACTAAAAGAAACAGTGCACAATGACAAAGGCTACCAGTTATACAGACGCAGAGCACCAGAAGATGGTGGTAGGAAAGTCACTGTCAAGGTTCTCAGCGGGGTGTTCGTAACCTTAGACAATAGCTGGGTTGTGCCATATTCGCTCATTATATGTAAAATGTTTAGTGCTCACATTAATGTAGAAGCTTGCAGCACTGTCCGCGCTATTAAATATATATGCAAGTATATAAATAAAGGAAATGAACAGGCAATATTCAATCTCAGAAATGAAGGTGGGGTACAGCCCGTTAATGAAAACCAGACCTTTCTCCGTCCATGTAACAAATTTTGAATGTTTCTGTTTGTGTATGCTGCTGCACCACGTCCGGGGTCCGACAAGCCATAGAGACGTTAAAGCTGTCAATGGTCAGGAATGCGCAACGTATAGAGAGGCATGCGAATCTCTGCGTCTGCTAGAGAATGATAATCATTGGGACGAAACCATGGAGGAAGCCGTGCAGTGCCGGTCAACAGCCAAATTCAGGGAACTATATACAACCCTCATATCATCTTGCGGCCTTAGCAATCCCCAACAGTTGTGGGATAAGTACAAAGAGTACATGGCGGAAGATATTTTTTTGCAATGGCTACAGCAGACACTCGCAGACATGACATTTAATGAATACATTTATAACGAAGCCATTGCAAATATTTAAGATTTGGGAAAAAGATAAGAGATTTTGGAATTATTTAGCCCTCCAGACGCAAGTGACCGAAATGGTGCCCAGAGTATTATCGGAACAAAGACACGTGTTTGACCAAGTGTTACGTCAAGTGAAGTCAGGGAATGGTGCACTCTTCTTTCTAGTTGCCTCTAGTGGAACGGGAAAAACATTTCTGTTAAATTTATTTTTGGCCCAGTTAAGAAAAGACAAAGAAATTGCTGTAGCCGTGGCTTCCTCCGGCATAGCCGCCACACTACTGAGCGGGAGCCGTACCGCGCATTCCATGTTAAAGTTACCACTGAATCTTGCTCAGGAAGAGTCACCCATCTGCAATTTTAGTAAAAATAGCGCTCGGGGTACAATGCTGCGTCAATGTAAGTTGTTAGTGTGGGACGAAAGCATAATGTCACAAAAAAAAGTGATAGAGGTCCTAAACCGAACTCTACAGAATATACAAAACGATACAGACATTATGGGAGGAATGGTTGTATTACTGGCTGGTGACTTCCGCCAAACTCTACCAGTGATTCAGAGGGGCACACCTGCAGATGAAATCAAAGCCTGTCTCAAGTCATCAAGCTCATGGGCAAATGTCAATAAATTCAGCTTGACGACAAATATGAGAGTGCACCTCTACAATGACGTTGATACAGGACATTATGCTGATACATTTTTGAAAATTGGAGACGTGTGGTTAGAAATAGATGCCGAGGGCTTTGTGTAACTAATGGGGGATTTTAGTCACACAACTTGGGGTCACTATTCTGACAAGAGTAGGAAAGGGAGAGAACGTAATCTTCCCCCGGATCCCTATAATCCTCACAGACCTCCTGTTCCAATTCAAAAGGTTGCAATTCCCTCTCAAGCTTAGTTTTGCTATTACAATAAACAAAGCGCAAGGGCAAACATTATAGGTAGCAGGGGTGCACTTGGAAAAACAGTGCTTCTCCCATGGCCAGCTCTATGTCACATGTTCGCGTGTGCCCAAATAGCATCCTAAAATAATGCTCTGTTCTGTGTTTATGATCAGTCTCTGTCTACTAACAAATACTGTTATTTCTCCCAAGTTTGTTACTATTACCAGGCGAGCGAAGCCGCGGGTAAAAGCTATTTTACAATAACTTACAATTACATTTGAGAACTGAAGTTTATATTTCTAAATAACTTTTATTACATCTTTTTACAATGTAATTTGTAGTTCTATTATAAAAATTACTTATAAAATTAATTAGATCTGTAGAATTCCACTTCTGTAAATAATTTTTCAGAACAGGACAATGTGGATTTATGCCCACATGAAATTTAATCTTTAATCTCAACCTAATACAAGTTTTTCTACTGCCTTTTTGCAGACATCTCCACTAGTTCAGTGTATGAAGTTATTTTTATTAACATTCACCAAATATTTTTTAATACTTTGCACACTTAGTGATATGGAATGACAATTCAATGTAACAAAAAAAAACTAAATTTCATAAAGAGTCTAGCTGGCAAAAAACTAGTAACTGTATCTACATGGGAAATGATGACTCGATTTGAAATACTGTGGCTTTATTTACAAAACAATATGTAACTGTGACACATAGTATTGATAATGTAATGAAAATTAAATTACAATGTTTTATGAAAAGTAAATAATAAAAATACAGTATAATTATTTTAGGCATCTGTAAAAGGAATGAGTCCGAAATAATTAGAGAGATGCTGAATGAGAGGTTTGCATAAGTTCAAAATAAAGACTAGTCTCATAACCTAGATTTAAAAAAATACGAGTTTCAATATTTACATTTATGTGCAAATGTAAAATACATTTTTTTATGTACAATGCGTTCTGCTCACTATAAATTTTTTGACCTAATTACTTATATAAATTCAAGACTTGATTAGAAGCAGCAAAATAACGGAACTGTACTTTTCTATGGATGTCACATTTATAGGCTTTTTGTTCCAGCAATTACCGCAGATTACACACTGCACATAATCACAACTGCCGATCACTTTATAGAAACACTCTCCTCTGTTCCTCTTTAATCCTCTCTCTCCTCTGAACTGGCTTCACACCTGCCCCTTTATAAATGCTAGACATAACACATAGGAGAGTACATAGACAACGTAAATAACACACACCAAGACAAGCAATATTAAGAGCACTATTGCTCTTCTGCAGCGTGAAATCAACATGTTATAACAATTGTGACGTGCTCTTGAGAAAATCAGTTGATAAGTTTAACGTAATCCTTCACTTATCATCTTAGCATTAAGTCCATGTCCATGCTTACCGGCTTTCAAAACTTGGCATCAACTTCAACTATTGCAAGGGTAAATTTATTTCTCAAAAGAAGAAAACCTATAAATTATATATTCAAATAAAATAAACAAACGTAATAAAAAATTAATAATGTATATTTTAGACCTAGAGAGTAAGTGGTACTCTTGAATTCAAGAATATTTGTAATTCAGACTAAGTAAGACCCACAGAACAAGTTTGAGCTTATTTCCAAAACAATTTTCCTTTCTTTTAAGTTGTAAGAAAATTTTATTTATTACTGGTATCTATTGAATTTTTCCCTATAAAAAGTGGACAATTCTGCATATCTTGTGCCACAAACTTGTTGCTAAAAGCTAAAACCTACTTTGTCAATTTGCAGTGTTGAACTGGGGCCACAAAAAATACTTCTCCAATCATTTTTCATGCATCTTGCAGGATGAGCACACTACAATTATTCTATGGTAGCACCATAAATAAATTACAACTGAATCTTTCTGGCAGAAAACTCTTCAAAACTTAACTCTAATAATTCTACTTGGATAATGGATTCAGTAGCAACACCTCACATGATAAACTATGATCCAGATACTAATCAAACTCCATTGCCTAAAAAAAAAAAAAGTGATTGATGATTGTAAAAGGTAAAGGCATTTTTAAATTGGCTGTGTGCAATCTTTAAAATGTGTTATATGTGCCGGATTTGAAAAAAAAATTACACACTGTTAGTGCTGCAACTTCCTATGGAGGAAATGTGATTTTTAATAAGAGTGAGGTTCAAATCCAAAATGATGGTATTTTAATTTTAAGTGGGGAGAAAAATTAAGACTCTGGACTTTATGAAGTTAAGCTGAAAACATAAATTTCACTATTTTCTGCTGAAAATACTCCTGCCTCATGGCATAGAAAACTTGGGCACTTAAATGTGAGTTATATGAAAAAAAAAAAAAAAAAAAACTTGAAAATATTTCAATTGGGTTGATATGACAGTTCGATAAAATTACAGACAAGATCTTGGCTTCTGGGTAGTAGCTGCATCAGTGTCGTTTTTCTTCTCCTTATTCTGAAGGTAACAGTTATCACTGCTGCTACTTATCACTGAAGATGGAGGCTGCAACGTCTTCCGAAATGTCGGAAATAAAAACAAGTGACGCGACTACTACCCAGAAGCCAAGATCTTACAGGCAAAGACTGTGAAAGCCTGCAAACTTTATTAAAATTAGACAGACAGCTATAATGTATGCGCACAAGCAAAAACCCTTTTCTTGGTAAAGTATATTATTGAATTATTCAATTACTTAACATATGTGAGGTTTTTAATAACAGTATAAAACTATAATTAAAACATGCTAAGTTTGCTGTATATAGAAACTATATTTTTCAATTAAGTGTTTCCATAATTTTAGTTGTTTGCTCTTTGCGGTAAATGTAAATAATAGCGGTTATCCCGAGAAAAAATTCCTGAAAAGCAGTATATTTTGACTCTACTAATTACACAGAACACAAATTTACTAGAGGCATTAACATATTATGCTTACAAACCACAAAAATGATAGTGGGGAGGGCTATGAGGTAATTATCTAGTTTAGGGGCTTTTCTGAAAAACACAATAAAAATTTAAAATTATGATATATTTCTACTCTACTAATGATGCAGAACACGAATATACTAGGGGCATCGCTTTAAAATAAGTGCAACATATTTTAAAAAATTGAAGAAGTTTGTGAGATGACTGTTTCTGACAGTTTGTTTACGTTTATGAACGAAACGTTTTATGCCAACAAAAGTTGTTTTAATGAATTCAGCATAGCTTACCTAGTTGATATTGAAGCGGCCGTAGTGTTAAAATAAGTAGAACATATTAAAAAAAACTTGCGAAATATGTTTGTTTGTGTCTATTAACGTCAGAGGAATTATACCAGCCCCCTACCTAGGTGAGTCAATTTACATTCTTTTGGTGTGTTTTACGGTTCCTTTAAATCCCTGCAATCCTACATTCGTATTTTAGTGTAAAACCCAAACATCCTAGGTTAGTGTAAAACCCAAACATCCTAGGTTAGTATAAAACCCAAACATCCTAGGTTAGTGTAAAACCCTACTATCCTAGGTTAGTTTAAAACCCTAACATCATAGGTTAGTGTAAAACCCAACAATCCTAGGTTAGTTTAAAAATGTAAAATAGTGATTCGCCCATCGTGGGGTTAGGTTTTGTTAGGTTAGGTGGGCACATATTACGAAATTAGTCGGACGTTAATGCCCCTAGTATATTCGTGTTCTGCATCATTAGTAGAGTAGAAATATGTCATAATTTTAAATTTTTATTGTGTTTTTCAGAAAAGCCCCTAAACTAGATAATTACCGGCTAGGTAAATCAAGAAATATAAAAACACCTCAATTTAACATTTGTCAACCCAATTTTGTAATAGGTACCCACCTAACCTAACTTTACCTAACCCCACTATGAGTGAATCACTATTTTTAATCTAACCTAGGATTGTAGGGTTTTAATATAACCTAGGATTGTACGGTCTTAATCAAACTTAGGATTGTAGTGTTAATATAACATAGGATTGTAGGGTTTTAATCTAATCTAGGATTTTAGGGCTTTAATCTAACCTACAATTTTATTCTAATCTAGGATTTTTGAGTTTTAAAGTAACAGTAAAACATACCAGATGTATATGAATTAACTCACCTAGGTACGTGGCAGGTACAATTACACTGTCCTCTGCCAATTCAACTACCATTGTGCAAGATTTGCACCTTATCACACTCGACAAAACACCATGATCTACTAAAACGTCCAAGTAACACCCGCCACATAGACAACTGTTACGCATAGAAGCACTCGTACTTGTGCCCTCCATTCTTAAATCACAAGCCTTCGCACGGTCGGATTCGGACGACACAACTCACGAACCACACTGTGTTGCATCTAAACAGCAACTGAACGCAGTTCACGTCTGCACCAACAACATTACATGGTGTCGGATGTAAACAAAGTGGCTGAACTCCTCGTATTTTAACTATTTTATTTAGTACATTCTACTTATTTTACCCTTACACCCTCCTCAATATTAAAAAGGTAAGCTGTGCAGAACCCATTTATGTTACTTTTGTGGGTTTACTATGTTTCCTTCAGAAAAGCCACTATTCTCAATAATTAGTTGTTTGTTGCTAGAATTCACAGAAGTGCTGTATACTGCAAATTCCGTCATTAACACTCAAAAATGTGTAAAATGGCTTTATTTAAAACCTAAAAAAAGACATTTCCAAAGAGAAGAAATAGTTAAGCACGTCACTAATTCTGTAATTTTCAAATAGCACAATGCCATTACCTACTCAGCATAAAAAAACAATCATTGTTTTAAAATTATTTTGTATAGCAGGTATAAAATATATGAATTTTAAAAATACACTATTTGATGCTGTCAATATTGATGTGTGGTTTTACCAGTCCTCTAGTTGAAATGTGAACAAGCTATACCACAAACCAGGGCTACTTCGCACCTCCAGGGGTAACTCTGTACCACTAAAAATGTTTGTTTTGGTGCAATTTGGCACAGAATAAGAGGACTATAGCTAGATATTTAAAATTTCTAATGTTACCTACCCTGGTAAAAGCTTTGTTCATGTGGGCTGTACCTTTTACAACTTCTACACCCAAAGGTGTAGCGGGTGTTAAATGGCCAGAGTCTTTAGGTGTAGAAAGTGCAGAGTGTGTAATGTTGTCGCCTGAATGCTTAGGTGAAGCCCTCAAAGCATTTTGTTTACTTTCTGTGCGTGTAAAGTTGGCAAACATAAATATTTTGAGAGGTCTCTTCGCAGGTGATGAATCCAATGATGACGCTCCTTTCCTACCTCATGTTTTAGCAAACATCCATAATGATTTGAAAGCTGGTAAATCACAAAATATATGTATATAAAAAAAAAAGGCAAATATATATTTTTTTACGCTACCTCTCTTTCTCGGCCACGTTTAAGTTCAAGTAATGTACAAAAAATGTGTGGCTTAGTTTTTCCACCTATCCAAAAAGAATGATAGAGGGACTGAAATTCCTTCTGTGAATCTCATTACAGAACCTGTATTATGTAAAATATCTTGCATGTATGTACGAGATTTACTATCATTATTTGTCAAAATTCATGTTGAACAATACATAATAGTATTTCATAAGGAGTCTTTGTGAAACATAACCTACCACGCATTAATAAAAACACAAATATACAGGATGAGTATAAAAGAATACCCCTAACTTTGACGGTCTATAATATCAAAACCAAACAATCTACAACCTTGATTGACCAATCAAATGAACTGCAGAACCAAGAAGTTTGTTTACCATACATTTATAAACGTTCAATGTGACCATCACGAGCGGCGCGAACGACATCTATGCGATAATCAAAATTGTTCCACACATGCTGCATTAAGGAAAACTGGACTCTTAGCCTCTTATTTGTATTACTCTTGGCCTTCATTGTCAAAACGAGTTTCTTATACTACACCATGGGCTAAACATGCACCCTTGCTTGGTTTTCGCCAGCATAAGTTTTAAACTGGTTAATATAAAGAACACTGAATACAAACACATGTTGGTTATGTTGAACTGTTGACAAGTAATCAAAAACTGAAAGATAATAACCAAACTAAAAAATAACATTCGTGAGATATCTAGTACGACCGACGTAAACATCCACCGCTATTTTGCATACCAAAGCATTTTAGGTGTGTTTGGGTCATAAAGTTGCCTTACCTTTCAAACCATTATGATACTATTTGTAAACTTTACTTTTTCGATTATAAGAACACCACGCAAAACTTAACATAAACAGGGCATTGTATATGTAAACAGGCTTCGGTGGTAAGTACAGCAACCTGTTTTTTTAATTTACTTTCAAATGGTTTATCTAACCTCACAATTTAATTTGCCGAGCCCAAGTTGTTACGAACGATTTGATTTGAAAATGCAAAAAATGATGTCATTGTGTACTGCACAGTCCTTAGAAGCACACGAATTACACAAACTTCCGTGCGCATTGCTCTATCATTTCGCATTGTAGAGCTCAGCTTATGATTCATAAATATTTCCGCTTTCTAGCCCCAAACAACGGAGTAGGAAAGTTTACACTTTGATGGTACCAAGTCATTGCCATATCGATGAACGTTCCTGTAATTCACTGGGTACGACACAAAATTTTGTTTTAAGGAAATAATCACATATATTCATTAATATATTGAACACGATCATTAAAACATCACAGCTGAACACATAGGCGGCAGAATGTCTACATCGGTTTACCAAACATGCTAGCTAGTAAAGATAAATAATTTTACCGTAAGTAAGTTTCTAGTCCACAAGTATCCTGTTCTAATTGACTTTATGACCACAGATCGTCATATCGCCACCACTTTACAAATGTTTACGTCGTGCATAGGTCTACACAAAACATTATGGCTTCGTCTCTGGCGACATGAAGTCGGCGACCGCAAAAGAAAACAGTGTTGTATCAATCCGCACATATGTTCTGTGCCCAGGCCACATTCCTTGTTGTTCGACAAATCAGATGCATCAGTCATAAAAAATTGACCATACGCGGATCAAATTCACTGTCTTTGTCACTGGACAATCGGATGAATACAAATAAAACAGTTTTTCTTTGTTCACCGAACTACTTCGTAGGTCATTACCAAGGTTTGCGAAATTACGTACAGGATGCACGAGAAATGTTGCACACAGGCGAATCATTACTCGAGGTGTTTGGTAAAAACAAATCTTGGGAAATTGTGCATGCTAACGGTAAAAAATAAGTTTATTTTATTAAAGGCAGGCCTACTTTAATTTGTAGACCGCTATATATTTCAGATTTAATTTCCTTATTAGTCACCTGTTATTGCAAGCACGTTCAAGGTTGTTCAGTGGTTAGACACTGACTGCACAAATTGTAGGTCACCGGTTCGAGCCCCACTCCCAACCAAACGGGTAATTTCAGGAATTCTTATGAGTGTGGCGTTCAGTTGATGATATTGTATGCCCACACCGGGGAAATTAAATTTAGTAACAGGATAAAAGCAAATATTGTAGTATGTCGATATGAGTAAGTCTAAATAAAAAAACCGCTAGCCACGTGTTGCCAGCGCCCCTAGCGCCAGGAACTGAACCAACCGTGCTAAAGTGTCAGGTGTATGTGGAAAATTCTAAATTTTGGTTGTGTATTAACTGCACTTTGTCAGGAAGAGTTTGTTCAATGTTTGGTTGCAGTAACTACCATGCTAGTAACTGTTCTAAGTCGTTTTTTTAGATATCCGAAGGACAAAACTCAGTAAGTATCTCGCAATAAGATATGAAAATATGTTCCCTCCCTTTTTAATATTTTGCGTATTTTTCCGGTAAAAATAGCACCGTATAACGTTTGTTTATAAAAATTGTATTTCCTTTCCCGTAGGTGCTAGCTGTGGGTGTTAAAATGCAAAAGCGCTGATTTGGATACCGTCCTAATAATAATAACCAACACCGGCAATTAGGCTACCGCCCGGTGGCGAGCTCTCTCACCTCTCCTCTACCCGATCAAACTTCCTCTTCCACGCCCCTCTGAAAGATACCAATTCCTCCCACAACACATTCCATTCCCTCACAAGCACAGACTGCCCACCCTGCTCCGTTCTCCACACCCTCTGAGGCTTCTCACTGTTGTTTCCTTTCCCTCTAAACACCCTCTTACTTAGCTGGCAGTGTAAACTTTCCCACCCTCCCTCAGCATTCACCATCGTGTACATCCCGACCAGCCTTTCAACTTTCCTCCTGCCCTTCAATGAGCTCCACCCCAATTTTTTTCATCATGTCTGATGGCCTATAGTTCCCTTCATCCTCCCCATCCTGCCCATGTCTTCTTCTTCTACCCTTCATCCATCTTGCTGCCCTTCTTTGCACCTTCTCTAACTATCGAAACTCCACGTACGGGTCCCATATTGCTGCCGCATATTCTAACATCGGCGGTACCATTGTGCCTTATGCCTTCTCCTTCGCCTCACAAGTGACACACTTCAGAACCCTTCCCAACATACTCAAAGCCCTTCCTTTTGCAATTGCCCCCTCTACTTTTTTTTTTCCCCATCTGAGGTCTCCCTGCAATACAATCTCTAAATACTTATATTTTGCTGCTTCTTCTATCTCGTGACCCTCCCTGCTTATCACCTTGTTCCTTGTAAACCTCACTACCTTAGTTTTTCTTACATTTATCTTCATTTTATTCTCCATGGTCCACAACCATTTTCTGTTACAGTCTGCCTGCAAGTTGCCTTACCATCTCTGCATACAATTCACAATCATCTAAACAATCTTATTTTCCCCTAATCCCCAAACCCATGTCATTTACCATTATGGTAAACAACAGAGGGCCCAGCATGCTTCCTTGCTTCACCCCTGCAACTTCCTCTGGTATTGCCTCCCCCACTTTCACCCTTGTTTCCCCTCATCAACTGCATGCACCAGATCCTCAAGAAGAACGGCCCTGGTTATTTGTGTAACGGAACTGTATGTTCCAACCATTTCAAGAGAGTCTTTTTGTAACACAAACTTGCCGTCTCAAGGGTAAGAGAAAAGTTTGTTTTGATTTCGTGCTAATGGGATTTGCGAAACCCATTTCTAGTTATATTTGTGTGCTTTGTGAGGACAAGTTTGTAGTGGTTAAAGTTAAGGCCCGTCCAGCGCCTAAATTGATGTGGCTTAACACAACAAAGCATAAGGTTACGTCATCTTTGAGCCAAGTTACGCCATGCAGTGAGCTAGTTGTAGATGCTTGTATTTAAAATTTTTCCTTTTGCAAAGCTTCATATTATCGCGTCAATTGTGATGAGCCTTTATGGCTTGGTAATTTTTTGTTTTTTTTTAATGTAATTGTTTGGAATCACAACTTTTCTGATGACTGCTTTCAAAATATTTAGAAGAAAATAGTATCATGGTTTACAGAAATTGTTGCATATGCATTTTTTTTATATTTGGCAGACATAGTAAACATTCATATAGTAGGGAGTGTTATGAAAAGCAAGGAAACTGCAGGGTAGATACATCATAAATGCAATATTAATATAAACATGAGTAATATTTAATTATTTAAATACTACAGTGATTTAACTATTAATCTAGCCCAGGTTAAACTTAGGAAACTATTGTTTGCCCACTCTCCTATGTTAAGCATCCACATATTATGTTTTCATGTTGCATTCAAGGCAATTCCAATATTTTTTTCATACTTGATGACGACTAAGTACAATACTCAATTGGGTAAAATTAAGTTTGAGTATGTCTTTTTTTGGCGGCCAAATATTTACTATATGAAGAAGAACAAAAGCTACGACTAACAAAAGTGCATATATTTTGCTTTTGATACAATTTCGGTATGATAGGCATGTACCCGCTAACCTTCACCTGTCTGAATCCTTTCCCACTTTTTTGGTGTAATGATCTTGAGACTATTTGTTTTGAATGATGCACATATTCATTACCTACAGAAAGTGTATTGAAAAGTTTTGAAAATGATGTCAAATTGTAGCAATTTTCTTTGTTAGATCCTGCAAAGGAATTTACTTGAAAGTTTTAAACTCATATTACTTGTGCAATTTCAAAGAAAACACCATTTGGAATTAATATGCATTATGTAATAGTGAATTGAAACACCTTTTATTATAAAGGTAATTCATTTGGTATATATAAAACAGGAATTGGAAAGTAACATGAGTTTAAATAAAATATTTGTTACGCCTGTTCACTTATTTTTTAATTTTCAGTGTATGTACTGTGTTACTATAGTGAAAAGTCAAGCAGTGAAGCTGTTGATGCTATATTGTTCGTAGTTTATTTCATTGCAGTTTGACTCCAATAGGAATATTAATACACACAACTGTGAATGCCAGGCAAACTGTTGCAAACACGTTGATGCATTGTGCTTCTTGTATGAATTGTGAGAAGACTGTTAACATACAATTATACAGTTCTACAATGGGAAAACCAAAAAAGAACACAATCTCATTCTGTTTTAGAAAGAGATTGTTTTGAAAAAAAAATCTTTAAATGAAAGAATGTGCACCCTTGGACAAAATTAGTTTGTATGAACAAATGAAACACGTTGACCACACACTCACATTTCGAAACTTTACTTTAAACTGTTATTCCATTGTTGGAAAACAAATTATTTAGAATATTATCTACCATTAATTTATAAAACTTAATGCCAACAATGCTTAGGTCAAAGACAAGAAAATATTTTTATTTCAATTTTGTGTTTCAAAGAGATACTTGAATGAAACACCAAATTGTCAGTAATATTATCAGTTGCAAGTTTATTATGCATTTATTTTTGATGCATTTAAACAATGATTGTTAGCTTGTGTTGATATTAACTGTAGATTGTACCTTTTAAGTACTGCAATTTTTCTTGTTATTATGTAAAAAATTTCCTAGTTTGCACCAACCTGCTCTTTGTCAATCGTGTCGCACTTTACTGCCACAAAACCAGGCCTTTCTTCGTTAAGTATGACACTTGACGTTAAGAAAATTGGAAAAGACACTTATGCCTAAGGAATATTTCTATACATGACACGGCAGTTCATAAAAGCAACAATTTGATTTCTTTTTGGTGGTTTCGTATCCTCATAAAAAAGCTGTATTTACGTAGCTTGCCTCAAGCACGTTATCCCACCAAACATTTTACTGAACCTGTCGCAAGAGCGCAGCACACGTCCTTCGCACACTCCCTATAGTTTTGTTAAATTTGCGATACTCGTGAATATATCCTGTACATTTATGGAAACAAATTTCATAGTAATAAATTTTGTCCTATCTACCAGATGCAATATATTTTATACTTCTTAAATGAGTGATTATTATTTGATTACATGCATTTAATTTTCAAGAAATGTGTAGGAAAAGAGTTAGTGGTAACTTCAGCCATACTTCTTGAACTTTTACCATGTACACATATTCAAAAATATTTAGTCTGCTAATTTGCCACTATTGTATGTTCCAGTATAAGTTTTCAACGTTTTCCTCATGTCACATTGTTGTCAATTTCAAGTTGAGATTTACAGGTGTCTTTAAGCTAAAGTTCATCAGTACTGTTAGTACACAAAATCCCTAAGTGTTCTCCTATCAAGACCTAGTTGCTCTTCAAAGGCCCTCAAAAACGCCTAATAAGTGTGCGCGTGCGTGGACACCCCCCCCCCCCNACATGCTATATTTGGGATAAATTTTCTAATATTTTTGATTTAAAAAGTGTAAAGAAACAGTGAATATATTATAGCAAAATGTTCAAAGTTATCTTGTGATTGGACCCAGTTTGACTAAACTACAGTTATGCTACAATGAAAGATGAAAAATTATTTATGGTTTTGATTAGTAAAATTTTTATCGTGAAAATAGTAATCATGCCTTTTGTTATAAGCTCTATCTAAGATATTATTTTCATTGTTTGATGTTTTTATATAAATATCTTAAGGTTTGTGTCTGCAAATATTTACCTCAGTTTTTTTTTTATCTATCTGTTATAATGTCTAAATGTCCATATTAACAGAGAGAAGTGTTCATGTATTGTATATTATATTACAAAAATTAGTTTTGTATGTTACAGGGTCCTAAGTAAGTTCAATTTCTTCCAGATTACATTCCTGATGCAGGGATACCAAAATGGAGTCAAGTACACCAAAATTATCTAAATGGTTTATTGTACCGCAGTGTACTAGTACATCTCGCAAAATACCTGATAAAATATTTGTTAGTTACAAAAAATTGAAGCAAACCGGAAGACGTGGTTTAACACAGTTAGGCAAGACATTTAAAATGGTTTGCCAAAATTAATTCTTTTTGTTTGCGAAGACCATTTTGATGTGTGTAATTATATTTAAGGTGTTTATGTTTCCTTTATGTTGGTAGTTTTAACACTGGACTTCTTAATGTCTACTATTTACATCTGACCTAACCTTCATTACGGTACTATGGTATTGTTTAATTCGCACCACGACGCTTTTAGCAATTCGTATGTGACGTGAGCATGAAAAAATATTTTAACGTATTTCATAATAATAAAGGCATATAAATATGTTTACAAAAAATTTAGCTACATAATGTAAATTTTACATTTTGTATGTGTTTATACATTCCAAGTCAGGCCTAACAGACAGAATTTGGTATAGATATTTTTTTATTGCTTTAATATAACTTCTAACATTCATTTCAAGAGCACAGCTATCATATTTAGACTATATTCCCATTGTATGCCTAAATAATAACGTCACGATGTTAAACCATGCAAATAATTCGTTAAATTATTTGGGTGGGGTTCAGGGTCCTGTCCCTCTTGCAAAAAGTTAGGTTTATATTATACAGTATTTTTCAAACATAGTAATTTCTAATATATTAGAGTTGTTTTGATTTGTCTCTAGTTAGCTTTCATAAGCCTAACAATTTAAGTTAAATTTAAACTAAATTTTTTACTTTCAAAACACTAAAAAGCATGGTTTTTTAGAAATGTTTATCAAGGATGATCTTACTTTCATATTTGCCCGTCCCCTTTTTTCTAAGTTACTACTAAGATGGACGTTACAAAAAAATTACGAGACTAGGTTCACAAAATTAACACTAAATAGGCCTACGTGATTTGCGCAAGTAAGCTATGTTACGTTTATAACCTTTTCCCTTAAATAAACAGAAAGAAAACAACTTTTGAGGAATAAAACAAATTCTTAAGCTTTTATTACATATTTTCTTCACTGTATTTAATCTCATTCCAGGTATTAAGTGTTCCTCAAACTACCATATCTATATTTTCAGCTTATGCGTACAGTTCTTACATTTTAAAAAGAAAGTGTAGACACAGCTATCAGAACATCAGAATAATAAAAGGTTTGTTAGGTACATAAAACATAAGAAACAATGAGATAAGCTAGTTATTTTTTTAATGATTTTTTTGTTTCTAAACATTGTATGTGAGGCCTTAAATATAGTGTTTAGAAACGAGGTGGAATGTGGAAATACAGTCTTGCCGGCAGCGCTGCATTCTGCCCACCACTAACCCGCAGCTGTTCGAGAAGTCTAGCGGTGTCGGATAATTGCTAGGTGCTAGCTTTAGGCCTAGTGTGACCATACTACTAGTTATCTGACATTTCTAAAGCAGAAAAAGTGTGTTATGAATACTGAAATGTGGTTTAGAATATGGAAATATTTGTAACTTTCTTTCTCAACATTACATTTTATTTCTAAATAATGTAGTTACTTGGTCACAGACATTAAGTATGGCGCGCGAAAGTTACTGTTTTAATACTAAAATAACTTTGCCAAAACTGATTTTTATGCAACAAACAGCAAATTTTATTTTCATACGCATATACAAATCTGTTTGTATCATTTTCAACTATATTTGCAGAATTTGCATGTTGCCTATTATGATAATAGACTGACTGAACATGTGTAAATAATGAGCATGAATTAATTGACCCTAACCAATATAGAGACTTGCGAGGACTTAAATTAGAATTGAGATAGAAATTAAATGTTACACTCTATGAGAATAACAAGACTAATAGTGGAAATAGATAGTTTAATGTTGTAAATAATATCTATCTCAATAAATAAAAAAATCTAATTTAGTTCTTTTATTTTTAATAAGACCTCCATCCCTCACGAGCTCAGACATGCCCCTCTACCATCTTGTAACAATATGTACAATTTGACCCTGTATGTATTAGCATGAAGGTTTGGTTTGTATATTTATTATTAAATATGCCTATGATGTTTTGTTAATTTAGAATGAGTCAAAAAAAGCCATGTCGCCAACACATGTACTGACTTGCCATATTACAGAACAGAATCTAATTAATTCTTTATAAAGAAAGGAATTGCTCTGCCTCTCACAGAGGAACTGTGGTAAGTCATTATACTGTGAATGAAGTGGAGTGGAGAGTTTTGAGCTGCTCTTTCATGAGGTCTTTAGAAAGTCAATAAGGATGAAACAAGGTGGATGTGGAGCAGCATCAGAATGCAACAAAAAAGGAAACGGGAGATCCCTGAGAAAACTTGCTGGCCAGTTGTATTGCCCATCACAATTCCCAGGAGAGACCTTACCAGGAATAAAATGCAGTTTGTCTTGGTGGGAGATGAGCAGCAGACATAGCCACTGTGCCAACTGTATCCCCTAAATTCTGGGGAAATATGAAACTATAAATGGGCCGCTTCTCAACACCTAAATAAATTACATTTGTTCCTTGTACACATAATTTAACATAAAATAACCTAGTTTTTTCATTCTTGTCCTGAAAGAGAGTAGATATATGTTCCCAGAATTCTCTTTTTCGTGAGTAACAGTGACATTAAGAACTTGTCCATAAAGTTATTCAGCACCTTTCCAAAATGAACTGTACATCTTTGTTGATTTAGNTATATATTTATAGTGATTTTTTTGTTAGTTCTCTAGCAAGTTAGAAAATGTTTTGGTCAGTTTAAAACATTTTTCGAAAACAAAAGTTCTTTTTAATGTCAGTTAACCGTGTTTCAAAATAGCAGACTTTTAGAACACAAAAAAATATATTGTGTCACAATGTTCTGCAATGATGCATGTTAACTGGGCCACCAACAGACGTTTGAACAGTTGCAAATGATGTGCACAAGGGGGAAAGATTTGTTCAAGACAGAGGCCAGACCGACGGGCATGTAATCCTAGGCGAGAGCACATTGGGCGATTTCTAGTACAGTGCAGCATCCTTCATGTAGTGATTACTTGTGTTAAAAATTCACAGGGTAGCCCCTTCAGTTCATTTGACTCCTCCTTCAATCCCACTGAAATTAGGATCCAATGCAGCTTACCAGAAAGAGGGAATTCATCTGCTACAGATGAACAAATTAACCAACCTATGAAAAACATTCTAACTGCTGACTAGTTCATAAATTTTGTTTTGTATTTTTTCTTTCATGGCAAAAATATTATTTCTTGTGTAATTTTTATCAATGATGCACCATTATAAAGAAAATTGGGGAAAGGCACTTCACAGTGGAAATATCTTTAGTTTCAATGTACAAAATTATTCCAAGGAAAATTGATTCTATAACTGCCTGTTGAACATCAACATTAAACTACATTTTTTGGGTCTTGAAACTTGTGTGGCTAGTAGGTTCACATTTTAGCACACAGTAATAACATTAATATGTGTTAATTATATTTATACGAGAGGTGTGTTAATAATGGCAGCAAATAAGAATGCGCACAGAAATTAACACTAGGAATTAGTAGGAGGCAGTTACTATTGCATAACTGCACAAATTCTATAACAATGTCCACTCACACATTTTACAAATTTGACCTTAGCTTTATTTATTCCAGAATATTACTTCTTACCATTTTCTACAACAAAATCAAATACTGACATTGTAAAACTAATCTTAAAAATATTTAAAGATTTTCAAAATTTTTACATGAATGGTAGTGTATGTAAAGCCCAATTATATTATTACTGGTTACTTTCTGCCTTCTGGTGAAGATATGCTGAACACTCGAAAGCAGTGCGTTGCATTTTCCTCATTTATGTTATATTCCACTTAGTACTGACCAAATGTCTGTTAAGTAAATTTGCCCAAGTTATAGGAATAGTTCCCATAATTGTTGGCTGATTCACGTTCTGTAAATGGTACATTTCAGAACTAATATTTAAAAATATTGCACTGTACACATTGTGCAACCATATGCTACATGCAAAATGTGTGCTACATAGACATGGCACATTCAAGTGCACTGTATTTCTGCATACTACATTTTTTTTCTAACATACCTTAAACTAGAGGGAGGGTCGGAGGTCCTAGGTAGTGGAAGGGACCTAAGTGCGTCCCAGGGCTGAGCCCCATACGTCTAGGCATGCAGGAAAGATTCTAACTACAAGGGCACATGCTCGCGGCTCTACTGGGATTGGGCAAACATGGCCGCAATTGGGGCCATGTTTACCTCCCATGCTAACCTAATTGATCTACAAAGGTGTGACGGTGCTGGAACATCGTACATGCAGCATTAATATCAGCGCAGGACATTGTACATCCTAACACGAGGATAGATTGACGAGGGAGCTGAGACTTACCTAGTTGTTGACCTGTTAAACGTACGTCGTCGTGGATGTTGGTGCAGATGCGAGCGCTAACTGTCGATGTGGAGGCTCAAGGCTGCCTCCACCCCTCACCCTGCCAATCTGATGCTACCTTCAACATCATCAAGATTTAAATGTTGCTGGACACCCTGGTCAACGTATTTCCTGACTATAAAAGGGGGTTGTCTTTCATCTTAGTAGGGTGAATGGATAGGGACCTCATGATGAGAACATTATAACTTGGCAGAAGGCATATCATGCCATGTTTGATATGGGCATTTTATAGGATATGTATAGAAAAAATTTAAGATAAGTTTTTATTTTCTCTTTAATTTTGTAATTTTATAATATTTGGGCTAAGTTTGTATTGCTATGGGAGCCCAGTATTAAATGTAACTTCCCCTAATTTTCAGAACAAACATTATAGTTCTAACATATTTTAAAGCCCGTTTGTATTTTTTATAATGCTTGTAATTTTGATGTGGGCAGTTTATGAAAATAAAATAATAATAAGCCTGGAGATAAAAGACAAGAAAATGTAACAGTTTGTTGAATCATTTCTCACAATTATGGGGGTTAGTTATCTTATATTCCAATTCATATAAGGGGATGGTTGAATTTTCACAATTAATTGTGACTGCGTTGTTTGTTTGTACTCTGCTATTTAAACTCTGCTGCTTGAAGCTTTTTGTTAAGACTCATTTTGCTTAAATGAGTGGAATGGAAGGAAAGGGAGTTGAAGGTCACTGTCATGGAGTGGTGGGGTTTCTTGCGGGTGCTCCCACTCTGTGACAGGTGATTCCTGCGCTACTGTGCTTCCATCCCTCTCAGTACATTTTGGAATAAATTGTTTTCAATAACTGCAGGCCACTTTGGAATAAGCGAAAGTCGAGTTTTCAGAGGCGGATAACATTGATACGCTGCGCGCGCTGTTACGTGAGGTAGTTTTGAAAGAGGGCGCTGTCACAGAAGAAATATGTGGTGAGTCCGTTGCTTTTTTATTCAAAATTCTTAAATGTATTCCCGCCTGGAATAGACAGTAAAACATCCAGTATTAAAACAGGTACCTAGCTTAACCGATGTAGTTGAGTTTTTGGTAGTATTGTCTAACGTATTAGACTTAGGATTGTGCGAGCCAGCTGTTTCTATTCAGTTGCATTACTCACAGTGCCTGAAAATTTGCAGTCATTTTAGAGTGAAGCTATTTCAAGCAAATGTGGGCTTGAAGTACTTTGCAGTAATTTATTACAGCAGGTTGGTACACCAGTCACTATTTCACGTTTCCGTATGAAAATTCTTGAAAAATGTCAAAGTTCTACGAAGACGATGGAAGGGTTCATGAAATAAATAATACTGTTAGTTGCGGTGTTGGGTAGTCCTTGTGACGAGACCTACTTAACCGAGGTCATTTTTTACCATCTCTTGCCCGGCAATCACCAATTCTTTTTGTTTGCAAAAAAGCTGCAACATTTGAAAGAACTGTTGGTGTTAGTTGATCAGGTTGAGCTAACCAAAGGAGATTGTCATAGCAGGCAAGAAGTAGTGGTGACAAAGTCAAAACAGCAATGTAAATACTGTTCAAGCACGAACCACGCTAGCAAAAAGTGTTTCTTTAAAGATGGCTGCGGTAAAAAGAAGGTAACGAGTTTCGTGCAAATAGGAGCTAAAGGACACGTTGAAAAAGACACCAAAACATAAGCGTGAAGTGTGTAGACAGGCGGACGAGGAGAATGGGTCACGTCAAAATGAAAGTGACACGTTATCTGCGTGTGTCTTACGTTTACGGAAATGAATCACATTTGCGATACTCGTGTCACTTTGTTGGACATAGGCAGTGTGAATCAGTTTTCGTCTAGGAAAAATAAACTGGGATTATTATTTGTGACATTGCAAATTGGAGTTTCTCAAGTAACCGCATTAATTTATTCAGGTGCTTCCGCGTCATTAATGAGTCGTGAAATGTGCAACCAAATTGTGCGCAACAATGCAGTGGGAGTAGTTCATGTTTCGAAAGGCAAGAACACTGTATCTTCCGTTGCTAATGGCGGTTTAGTAAATTTGCAGGCTGTAGTAACCATGTAAATTAATGTTGAAAGTTTTGCGTGGAAGATGCAATTTCAGCTCTCTAAAGATTTATTGTATCCGGTCATACTCAGTATTGATTTTATGGGGAAGACAGTGTTGTGTAAACATTAAAAATAAATGTTTGCGTTTTTTGGTTTTCTCCTGAGTCTCCTGTTCCGTTAGTAAATAAGCCGTTGTAGTGCAGAAAAGTGCAGATGGTTAAGTTAGGGGAGCAGTTGGAGGCAAAAATAGAGAAAATTAAAGCTGGGTTTGATGACGTGGTATGATTAAGGTGTGTGTCATTGCATCAAAAACCCAATAGTGTTGAGATTGAGAGATCACGAGCTAATGTTTTCGGTTCCGTACAGAGCGCCTCCACCTAAGGTCTCTATCTTTAAACAAATTTTGGTAGACTTAAATCAAGAAGGCATTGTTGCAAACTCGTACAGTGCGTGTGCGAGTCCGTCATTTCTCACTCTGAAAAAAACAGCCAGGGAAATACTGTCTCATTAATAATTATAGTTTAGTCAATAAGAAAATTTATATTGATCCATACCAAATTCCGGTATTAGACACGGTTTTTCAGTATTTGTGCAAGGCCAAATATTTCAAAATTTTGGACCTTAATTCTGCGTTTTTGCAATGTGAGCTACACCAAAATTCTAGAGAACCTTTGGCATTTTATATCCCGTGGGGTCTTTATCAGTGGACATGTTTGCCGATGGGGGTCAACTGCGGCTCTCAAGCCATGTTGTGGGTTTTGTATCAAGTTTTGGGAAAATATGTTTATGATTTTGTGTTCACGTATATTGATGATGTGTGTGTATACAGTAACACCTGGCCCACATAAGTTTGCAGGAAGCTGGGTTGGCAGGCAGTGAACCCTGATAAAATAAGTTGGGCAGAACAGCATGTTAATGGTCAGTTGCATACTGATTCAGAGAAAATTAAAGCCATTGTGAATTTTCCAGTTCCTAAAAATGCGAGATGTATTCAGCGTTATTTGGGCATAGTAGCGTTTTACGGGAAATTTATACTGAATTTTTCTAATATTACAAAGCCTTTAAATTGATTAAAGAGGAAAAACAGAGTTTATGTGGGGTGACGAACAGCAAAAAGCATTTCAGATGTTAAAAGACATTTGAACACAGCCGCCAGTTTTGCAATTGCCAAATTTTATATTCATTGCAACGCAAGTTCTGTTGTTTTAGGAGCAGTGCTCAGCCAGAAGAAAGGCGGTGATTTTGTTCCCGTGGCGAACTTTTGACACCTGCGGATTGGAAGTACACCATCGTATTTTGTGTCACAAGAATTTTGCATCTTAATGTTCACGTTACACCGTCTGGATTGATGGTGGAAGTTACAGCTCTGTTAGCTCAATTGGTAGGAACATGAAACTTTAAAGGCGCCAAAACAAAATTAAATTAAAGTCAAATTTCTGTTTATTTACTCTGTACTTATATTTATCATTTAAATGCAACAGTTCTCATACAATCTTCCGATATGCAAAGTCACAAACAGCTTCACAGACAACAAGCAAAGAGCAACGCCACAGTAGTTTATTGATTATTTACTTCTTGAAAACTTGCATCGCAAGAAGAACTTACGAAGGCAGGAGGGATATCAGTTCACTCCTGGCACCCTACTGACCACCCACACCGGCAGAAATAAACGAGCAGGATAAATTTTGCAGGTGTGGGGGTTCTTTGCCATGCTTTATGCGTCTTCAGCAAGTGCTGGTTGTCTACTGATTTCCGTATACCGTATGCGGGCGGTAGGCACACTGGGATTTGTCGCATCGTGCCTATCCCCACTCCTCTCCCTAGGGTTCCAAAACATAACCAAATAAGGGAATGGCGTGGGCCGGCATCCCTTCCCCACGCCAGTCAAACTGCGTAGTCATCCGAACTGCATTGTTGGTAAAAAATAATCAAACCTTCTAGACCAAAAACTGTTAACTGCTGTCGGATATCTTCTATCTACTAATACTGACACTAACGACAACTACGATTTCCTGAATCGGCAAACGTATGCCCGATAAACATAACTACCGCGGAAAGAACTCTGAATCCTGATAAAAATATTACGAAGCCTTGCAAAACGAAAGAAATTTAACCAAGTATCCTGATAATTAATATATTGTGTCATTACAACGTGGGGAATGAAGTTAATTAATACGTTGCCTTATTACCTGCAGGCAAACTTGGTGAAAAGTGTCAACCAGAACATTAAAGTAGCCCTGCGTTGTTTCCAATTAGGAACACAGAGAGTGTGGGACACAATTTTGTACAATCTTTTTTTTGTGTTTTAACAACGTAATATACAGTGCCCACAAGCAAACTCCGTCTGAAGTTTTTACATCCCCTTTTAAATGCATGGTCATTGCAACCATTTTATGTGGCTAACAGAGAGATGTTAAAATTGTGGGACGTTATGCAAAATTTACTTGTTCGCACAAGAAAATGGAAGACAAGATGAATTTACAACGTAAAGATGTTATGTTACGTAGCTGCGATTTCATTATGGTTCACACACATTTTCTGAGCTCTAAAATGGACTATTTTAGTTCAAAGTTAGCCTCGCAGTGTACCGGACCGTTCAAAATTTTGCGATTTTTAACCCCAGTTACTTCTTTACTTGTTTCGGAGCTACAATTTCCACATAAATAGTTTAAAGTCCATATAAGCCATGTCAAAGGATTTTATGATGAAGTGGATTAAATGAGCCCTGCCCCAGACCTCTGTAACTGTGGATTATTGTGTGTTATATAATCTTACATTAATTATATATATATATATTTTAGTGTGTGTAAAGAATTTTATTTGTAAAGAAATTGAAATGAATTCAATGAAAATAATTTCTTGTTCAGTTTCAAGAATTATTAGTGTGAATGAATAATCATTATGTAAAGGAAATATTAAAAATAATACGTAATTTAAGCCCGTAATACCCAGTATTATCCTAAAGTGTTTTTGCAGGAAAACACCAGTTGACATGAGCCGGTTTTAATTGTGTCGTCCTTGTGTGTTCGAGGAACCCAGCAAGTAAGTCCAAGAAGAAAAGATCTACGAGGGAATGTGACTTCGGGCTGCCGACCCGATAGCGACTAGGACTGGCCACCCGAAAGCACAGTCTGCGGAACGTGGCCTGACCAGTCTGCGGAACGTGGCCTGACCAGTCTGATGCTTGAAGGAGGGGAGGAGATGTGAAGGTGCTGGAACACCATACATCCAGCATTAATATTAGCACAGGAAATTGTACGTCCTAACACTGGGATAGGTTGACGAGGGAGCCGAGGCTTGCCTAGTTGGTGATCCGTTAGACGTAAGTCGTCGTGAACATTGGTGTTGATCCGGCTGCGTGGCTTGACAGGTAGCATTGACTCCTCGGCTGTGCTGGTGTTGAAGGCGTCGACAACTGAAAAACTGGTAGAACTCTGGATGCTCTTGGGGAGTTGTCAGGAGGACTGTGGCTGTAGTAGTGTGTGTTAGCACGAGGAGGTGCTAAGATGAGCTACAAAACAACTGGCGTTTCTGCCAGGCGTCAGCCTATATATACCCTGGACTGAGGAGCTTCTTCGGGTTCTGGTCAGGCAGCGGCTACTCGGCTGCCATCTATCGAGCGGCATTGTGGCTGGGTAGCTTGGTGGCTGTGGGGGAAGTATCCGCGGGGGCAATGAGGTGAATTCCTTTTGCTATGTTGACGCTGGACTTGGAGGCGGCTAGTCTGGGTTTGATCTCCCTTGGGGAAGGTGGCATACACGTGATGATGCAAAGTCAAAAAAAAGTAGTCGACAGGAAGCATCACGTGTCAAATATTAACATCAAAAACACTTCTGGGACTTTCAAATATCACAAATTCTGTTCTCCTACAGTATATCTCCCAGGTACTTAATCTCCACATTCTCAAACCTTTTACTTCACAGCATTATTGCAGTAATATCACTCTCCTTAGATCATAATTTCACTCACATTAAACTTAATACTATACTGCTTCTCTACCTCGCAGCAGACATTTAACTACTACTATATTGACCAGTTCCTCTTTCCCTTAATTTGTCATACTGTCTGTAATCACCATTCATTTCATTTTTTATTTGCCAGGTTTTTCTGCTACCCTCCTCTACTCGTTCACAGTTACAATGAAGAGTACTGGTTAATATACACTTCCTTGCGGTGCATGACACGTAGCTGGCAATTTCTTTTTTGTTTCTCCGACTTCAACTCAGCCTGTGTGACATCACGGTATCCAGCAGGGAAACAAACCCCGAGTCAGCCGGATCCAGATAACGACTGATTGAACTCATGTTGCCAGTTATACTGAATACGCATATCAGTCATGCGCCCTTATCTAGCCAGTTGAACAAAACCAGCCTGCCCCTAAGCGAGCGTCAGATAACACCCACTCCTGCTAAACTACTCCACCCGTTTCCATCCCTCGCCAAGAGAGAGCAGCAAGGGGTTGCGCCGCCCACAAAGGGAGACTATCGACCATATTTTAGGCCGGACTAACCCTCGGAGTGCCAGTTGTCATAGCATTGCTTGCTCAGCCTTGAAAACTAAGCAGCTCATCCTACAACTGCCATGCTAGGGCTCTCTGCTCCCGACGTCTCTTCGAGATCTACTACCAGCAAAGCTTGCTTCAACCCCGCTAACACACACTCCACTTGGGAGTGCTTACCCCTGTCCCTTCAGGACACCACTAGACAACAGTAGGGTTCGAGTCGTTCTCACAACTTCTTTATTTTGTTGCTTAAGATTGCTCGTTGCCTAACAGGTCCCCTTCACCTGTTTGTAACGTAACTTCCGCCAGTTGCTTGGCAATCACAAAAGCTTAGGAGCTAGTATGGGTCACCATGTTAATTCTACTCAAGAATAAATAGTTTGTGTCTATTCACTGCATTCTGACTCCACGGGTGATTTGTACCTTTCTCACTACCTCATAAATGTCATCCCCCAAGAGAGAGGCAGGTGGCCGTGTCTTGCCAACCAGTTTCCGGCCTTAGAGTAGGATTGCGGGCTACCTTAACCAGGCAGCACGTACGTCACAAAACACCACACGTTTCACCGGCCACCCATACTGTGAGCCCAGTGCACAAATGCACTTGGCGTCCACGTATGGTAGAGCCCCCTACTAGGTACACTCCACGAGGATGTGACTGGACCACCAGAGTCAGCTAATCCACTCCATCCACCGTGTGAAATTCTCCGGTTGGAGCTCCAGGACTGACGCGGCGTGACGCCATTGCCTCTGGGTACTTTAAACTAGAGAATTCTGTCACCTGCCTCTTGCTTGCTGCGACGGCCATTAGAACCTACCCCATGCCCTTCACTCGATGAGGAGGGACTAAGTGAGGAGATAGGAAGGTAGGTACGGCTCCTACTGTCAACCAGTTATCAGGTAACCCTTCCCAGTCTGCCGTCAGCTATTCCTGCTTTCAAGAACAGGCACAAGCTGCCCGCAGACCACAGGGGCCTCATCCCTCAGTCACCCGTAGGTATTTGTTTGAACCATGCTAGAAGACCAGCGGAATGCCACACCCAGTAATCATCTGCCTCCAACTTGGACTGCCTGTGGGTCTGGTCATGGCCGATGCTGTTCGCCAACCAATACGGCCTGCTGCCACCACCCGGAGCCTGGCAGCCCCATCCACCCCCGGACGGGGTCCCAAATGTTGCCCACAGAACCCGTCATCAGTCAGCCCCAGTGCTGGCCTGCAGGTGGCAAACAAGCATAAACTGCTTTCCTAGCCACTTCTGACACTTACGAAGCTTGCAGCCGTCTGACCAGGCGGACTCTGTATATGGGGCTCCTCAAAGGCATAGAGGCGAACAAGCATAGAACAGCCAGTAAGTCCAACCAGGGTTCTCTGCCTGAATTCGTTAAAAACACTCTTAGGATAGGTTGTAATGATGCAGTATTCTTAATTTTCGGGACACGTGTTTCAATTTTGTTCGTTTTTCTTAAGCTTTGCTAAGCTTCATAATATTTTTATCGGAGTGTCTATCGCCTAAAACTGAAAAAGTAATCAACAGTCGGAGAAGACGCATTGGGCGTGAAGAACTTCACCCACACCGGCAAGCACCCGCGACCGTTAAATCTTTTATCACTACATTTCTTTTCGGCTTAACCTAAATAATTCTATCAAATTATTTCCGCCGGTGTGGGAGGTCGTTAGGGTGCCAGTAGGGAACGAACATCCCTCCTGCCTTCGTAACTTCGTCTTGCGATGCAAGTTTTAAGACATGAATAATCTGTAAACGACGGTGGCGCTGTTCTGCACTTGTATATTTATTTGTGAACGGTTCGTACTCTGCATACTGGAACTTCGTATGTGAACTGTGTCACTAAATGATAAATAAAGTATAGAACAAAATACTCTGGAACTTGAACTTATATCTTAATTAATCGGCGTCCATTTTACTGAGTCTCGTGTTCCACCTCTGAGCTAGCAGTGGCAACTTAACATATAGCGGTGTAACTGTAGCGTCTTACGTTACAATGTGACGTGCTAAGCTCCCCGACAGTCATGCGTCACTTGTTTCAGTCTATTCCTCTGTCCCCTACTTTCATGCTACTTCCCCACCTTCCTGGTAGCGCAATGCATGTCCTTTCCCCACATAGTTTGTTATAACTCACCCCACTTACATATAAATTAACAATATGACTTCATTCATCTGAGCACATGGAGAATTTTTGTAATTTTTTACACTCTACATTCAAAATAAAAAAGGGGAGTGGAGAGAATTGGGCCAATCTTAACATCAGGGCCTTTAGAGCTGAAGAGGGTGAAGTTAGGCGAGTATGGAGCAGCGCTGGAATGCAATGGTGGGGGAAATGGGAGAACCCCAAGGAAATCCACCATCCAAGATGCATTGTCTGGCATGATTCCCAAGTACAAAAGTCCGGGAGCACTCTAGCCACTGCGCTACCGTGGTCAATCTAAAGAAAAGGGAGTAAGCACCTATTTCAGAAGACAAATACCTCTATGAGAGGCACAAACTACTTGCACTGTTTACACTTCACATTGTGTGTATGTATATAT
>NQII01000722.1:308465-318475 GCA_002778355.1 Clitarchus hookeri
TATATATATATAAACATCATTTGAAAATGTGCTGCATACAGTTGTGGAAATGAACATGTGTAGAAGCAGTGATTTAGTTGGATATACAGAATGCTCGGAAATTAAATGCCCAAACTGTGGGAGGTAATTCCTTATGAAAAATAAAGTCTAAAATATACAGGACCTTAACGGAATATTAAAGAAGATATAAGCCTATGAAAATTGGGTTGTGAAAAAACATTTTTGCCAAATGTCTCATACAACGCCTACAAAATTCGCAGCAAAAAGGTGACTAATGCTTCCCATGTTGCAGAAACACATGCATAATGCTGGCAGTCTTCTGTCTGTGCGTACTGTTCGGCTTGAGGAAGTGATACGTCAGCACATCAATGATGTGCTCTCCACTAGTACATGCTCCATAGCGCACCAAATAGGTGTGTCCCATTTAATGGTGTGGGATGTACTGTGGGTAAATCACAGCCATCCCTACCGCTGGCAGAAAGTACAAGGCATTCAGTGAAAATACATTTTGAAAACATAATTTTCACAGGCTCATATCTCCTTTAATATTCTGTTTAGGTATATGGTGTCCTATATAATTTCTACTTATTTTTCATAAGGAATTGCGTCCCGCAGTTTGGGCATTAAATTTCTGAACAACCTATATATCAGAAAGCTTATGACACAGATGAACTTTTTCTGCTGTTTTTAAACTAATCTGCCAGAGTCCAATATAAATGCCTGGCTTTGCTAATATTTAAGTTTGCTTAACACAGGAAACCATTGGCCTTATTGACTTGCTACTACTGTAAGCAGTCGAACAGCAGAATGGTTAGGCATGGTGAGATTGAAGATATTTGGCAGTGTGAACTGTACAGCCAATCACACATAGGAGATTTTATCTTATGATCAATTTCCTAGAAAATTAACTTGGATCATTCAGAAGATCTAATTACAAGAGTTTTGATTATTGGAAATCTACTGTTTTTCTTGTTGAGTGTTGCTTATTTATTTGCTAATACTATCTGAAAAATAATTTGTCTGTATTACTGAAATCAGTTTGTAACATGACAGTGTTTGTTTTCTATGAATGAGGAAAAAAATGTTGCAAAATAGGCAAAAGTGAAAGCACTAGAAGATTACTTTGGGATCAATTAGAATAACACGATAAAAACTGAGGAACTGATAATTAGTTGAATCCAAGACACATTCTACTATACTTTATAAAATTTTACACACATTCTACTGTACTTCATGCAATTTATTGCAAGATTTATTTGACAGTATGTAGTAATGTCTGTAAAAGGAAATTTCGCAGAAACTGTAAATACATTGGTGTCCAAAATTAAAGCAACAGACATCCGTTCCTCCCGTGATCATTGTGCCACAAGTGAGTATCAGGTGACAGTAAAATAGACACAAGTGAAAATACACCCATATTCTGAACAGTAGATGGTATTACTGTCCTATTACAACCATGAAAGCGACGACATCATTGCCCATATCAAACTGTGTGCACAGTGTTTACTGCCATATTAGTCCAACAGCAATGTTCATTGTGTTCACGTTCAGCTATAGCATATAGAAGACACCTGGAAGACTCCCAACAGTGGAGGTCAATAGTAAGAATAGAAGCTGGACAGTCTCAAGCTGAAGTCGCCAGATGGCTTAATGTGCATCATTCTGTTGTTTCTCAGAAATGGAAGCAGATTATAGCATCTGGAACTATTCTGAAGACCAGGGCAAGAAAAATCAATAATGACATCAAAAAGAGGAGACTGTTATTTGACCATAAGGGCAAGGCAGTATTGCCGTAGTACTGCACAGCAACTGGCACTTGACCTCACAGAATCCACTGAAACAGTTGTATCAAGGCAAACCATGTACAGACAGCTTAGGCAGAGAAGTCTTTATTCTCTTAAGACCTGCTGTATGTGTACCCGTGACACATGTTAATAGATGAGGACATTTAGAGTAGAGCCATCATGTCCACTGGACAGTCAAACAGTGGGTCAATTTTCTCTTTATGGATGAGCCCAGAATGTGTCTTCAGAGTGATTCTTGACAGATTTCAGCTCTCATACATCATGGAAAGAGGCCAATATGAAGATGGATCAATAATGGTGTGGGGGAGGCATTATGCTAAACTACTTGAGCGCCTCTCCATGACTATCGTGACGAGATCTTGGCACCCCATAATTTGTTGTTTTGAGGTGCTGTGGGCCCAGATTTCTTACTAATGAATGATTGCTCAGCCTCGTAGAGCTCAGCTGGGTGAGGTCTTCCTGGAAACTGAAGATATTGTGCACATGGATTGACCTGCTCGCTCTCCTGACCTAAATCTGATAGAGCATGTGTGAGCTGCTCTAGTGAGACAAGTTGATTCACGTCCGAATCTACCAATCACTCTCCAGGGCTTACAAGCTGCTCTACACGAAGCATGGCCATTAATACTTCAAATTGTGACTGATAATCTTATTTGGGGCATGCTACATCATTGTCAAGCCTGTATTGCTGCCAGAGGTGATAACACACCATATTAAGCATACATAACCGGTTTTCTGGATGTGTGTGAAAGTGACAAACTTTGAAAAGCAGAACATGTGTTGATTTTTTCCTGTTAGTTCATCAAGAAATGATGTTACAGTGTTTACTTTGTTTATACTTTATAATTTACTAAATTATCAAGAGAGGGGCAGATGTCTATTTGTTACTTGAATTTTGGACACCAGCGTATAACTGCATTTTATAAGCAGAAAGTAATTTCAAACTATATTTAATCTCTGTAGGCACAAGCAATTAATGCTTTACTACAATTTATCCAAAATAAGTCATCAGTGCTTTACACTTATAAATGGAGGAAATACATTTTCTGATTGTAGACCAAAACCTTTTGCTATATTCTACACAAGTATTAACTACATATGAATTTCAAATTTACCTACAATAACAGGATGACTAAACAGATATTAGTTTTAAATAATACAAGCAAATTATAAATACACAGATTTTTGACTAAGTAATTCATTAACTAGTGCAATGTGGTAAACACTCGCACAATTAAAACCAATTACAATCAACTTGCAAACAAAGGAATAAGGTATGCTAAAAAGGGGAAAATGTGAACAGTCATTAAAAAATTCACAGTATAAAATAAATAAACAATTAAACATAAAAGAGAATTGTTAACATCAGCTGCAGTAAACAACTAAATGAGCAAACTGAACTTAAACTTATAAAATGTTTATAAATAAATAATGNAAGTGATGCATGCATCGTGCAAACATCCATTCAAACCTGCAGTAAGGAATGCACAAAACTGTCAGGAACTCACATTTCTGATCAGATACTGGAAATGGAAAATTACAATTTGTGATAAGTTTCCCACTTGCCTAAAAATTAAGTATATTTGATGTAGTTGCCTCCTTGGTAAACAAATTACATAATAAATAAAGTATTGTTCCTGGAAGCACATTTAAGGCATTGTGCAACTGCACATCTCTTAAAGACAGTGGTGGCGATTGAGTGCCAAAACTGAGAGAGCAAAGATATTTTTTTTCTGCACCTTTCTTTATTTTCCTCACTCACGATGCTGACAATTGAATGGGCAGTTTAAAACACTCACAATTGCAAAGATACTAACACCTAGGGATGTGAAAATTTGTATGGGTTTCATAGGAAAATATGAAAGTAATGTCAAAAAAAAAATTACGGAATTACTTGAAATACCACATTAACACTAAATGAGCCACTTTCATATTTGTAGTTTTAATAAAAAACTGTGTGTCCTAGACAAGTTCAAATTACAGAATACATGCTGTCTGTAAAATGTTTAGTTTCTACTGTTGTGTTACATTCTTAGGTTCATAAGGTATTTGCAACATATTTACATTTAATGGCTTGAAATAATGCTCAGCCCAGTGCATGGGAGTGTCACCTCGCTACTTAGTTGCTCTATAACTAAAGTGTTCATAAGTTAAACTAAAAAAAAATATATGCCAAATTGAAAGGGAAGGAGACTGCCCCTCACCTCCCTGGGTGAAGATCAGATATCACCTTTATTTTTGGCATTTTCCAACATCTGCACCACTGTTTATCTGATGCCATAATTCCCTTGGCTCAACTGGAACTATATCAGCATGGGAAGACTGGTGCAACAGCAAAGAGCAGTGAACTGGTTTTTTTATTTATGTAAAAAAAAACAGTTAAATCAAACCAACCTTAATTTATACAAAGTTAAAAATGTATGTCACATTTATTAGCTAATATTGCCAGGATGAGTGCTTGAAAGAAGGTTAGGGTTCTAAAGCCGGCCCTACACAATACTATTTTCTGCTAGTGTTTCTGCTCTCATGTAGGTTACAATTCGGCCCCCTTCGGAGGGGGCTGGCTCTGAATATAACAGTTCTCGTACCCATGGGAAGGCTCGAAATGCTAATAGAATGTGTTCTACATTTCTGCTATACCCACAGAGCTGTGACAGACAAGATGATGGGGACAAGAGTAGCAACCTCAAGCCACATGAGCATTGACGCGTGGCGTAATTAGGAGTATTAAGAGAGCGGCGCTGTCACCAACCCCCCCGCTTAAGCCAGTGAAGGGACTTCAGACACGTGTCGCTCGTTCACGCGTGTCGAGGTCAAGCCGGGATGATGTAATGCTTCCAGGTCCTTACAAGTGTCCTGCAGCGCAGGCCTCCCACCCTCCTCTTCTCTCCCCCTAGCGAGCCCCGTGAAATTTTGTAAACGCCGAGAAATCACGAGATAGTCAGGCATATTCCACCTGAAGTTGAAAACACGCACTGAGGAACAGCTGAAAAGCTTGGAAAGTGGTGCCAAGAATCCTCTCTCCCCCCCACCCCTTCTAGCTAACCACGAGACAATGNAAACCTTCATGAGCCATGGCACGAGTTTGTACTGTGCCTCCGCCCACCTCCCTCCTCCCAACAAGAGAGACACGTGTAGGAAATTAGGGAGGGAGACGAGAAAGGATATAAACCTCTTTGCGGGGAGGGTGGGATCAGTTTGTCAGTACAGCAGTGGAGAGCAGTTCATTATTACCGGACAGAGGAGTCAGTCGTTATCACCGCAGAAGAGTTTGTCAGTTGCGACGAGAGAGTAAGGGCCGGGATATCGGTACCCGGCCACGTCAGTTCGCTGACACAGTCGAAGCAACGAGCAGCATGTGGCGCGGAGTTCGGTACCGCCACCCCGGAATGCGCAGGTAGTCAGTCACGACATTAAGGGGTCAGCCAAATCGGGACGCGAGGCGCAAAATGCAGACCAGAATCGGGGACAGTTACCAGAGTCACGTCGGACGAGTAGTATCACCACGCCGGGACGCGAGTCAGCCAGTCAGTTACAACGCACCGAGAAGGCAGAGTCGAGTGGTGAACTTTACCGAGAAGTGCCATCTCGAGCTAGTGGGATAGTCCAGTGCAGCCCATAGCTGCGAAGGACGGGTGGGGGCCCACACGGGGTCCCTCGCCGGGACGTGGTAGGGCAGTAAGCAGTCAGTTACTACCCTACGCAGAGAACGGGAGCAAGTGGTGAGCTCCACCGAGGGGCGCCACGTCGAGAGGAAGCCAGCTGCGTGTAACAAGCCAACCACAAAGGACCTTTCCACGCATCATGTGCAGATAAGTAACCGCGTCATCATTCAGGGACCTGTCCTGTCCCCTAATGCCCCTACAGCGTCGGAAACTTAGCCAGAACAGTATAACCAGCCCTTCAGGCCTTAAACTCGCAGGGCGTTAATGTATGAGTAAATCCTCGGCAGTAAGTATGTAGAAAGTCTCGCAACGGTGCCGGGAATGTGTAAGTCAATTCCCGTTAAATAAACCTGTTCAAAGTAAGAAGTCGTGATGAAGTCATTGTGTGATATACCCCCAACCTACAAGGCACCCTATAGTCTGTGCCATAAACATTAACCGTAGACCCTACGAATCATTAGGAGTCTACTTTCCTCAACATGGATGCAAATAATTTTGATGAAGTTCTTAAAAGGTTAGATAGTAGGTGCATCTCGATACCAATATCTTAAGAGATGTAACCAGAAAATGGCGGACAAAAAAAATCTGTTCTGACATGCTTGAGGCTTGCAAAAGATGCTTTCAGTGTAAAAAGTTTGGTAGAGATTGGTTGTGTAGCTACTAAAGCTGAAACAATTTGAATTGGCTTTTGCAGATAATTTTCAGCAGATTTAACAAACATAAAATGTTGTAGTGGTTCTCAGTTATTCTTTAGTATAAATAACTGATAAGTCTTACTTTTGTGAAAATTGAAAGTTTTCCCATGCACGCTTTTACCACCAATACTCAGCATTTGGAAATGAAAGCCTCGATGAGAAATATGCTTAACTTCCACTGTTTTTTCAAACTAAGTTTGCAGTTTTTGGCCCAAGCTCCACCCTTCTGTGAAATGATTATCTACCCAGCGTCAGTCTCAAGGGGGGAATGAAAATGGTGGTAGGGGGTACTGTTTTCACATTTCCCATCTGCAACCATCAAGGATAGGTGTTGCCGTTAAGGGGAGGGGGTTTAGCGACCGTTCCACTCCCTCGCCATGAGAAATAAGTCATACCTGACATCACAGTACTCATGTGTCAAACAACCGGCGGTAGAAAACTGTTATTAATTGTGTCAAGCCAATGCTTGCCAGTTTTTGTTTCATTCGTGGAGATCAAAGACAAAGTGGAAACATCTGCCTGCGCATCGGCACATGATGTCACTCTGCTCCCACAAACGTACAATAGTGGGAAGACCACATTACAGGAGGGTGACCAACTAGTAAAAGATAACAAATACAATGTGGATTTTCTGTCTCAAAATTCTTTTTTACTTTGCCTTTCTTTTCAACATTACATGCTTTTACTTTGTGACATTTTGCACTCGCCCACACCAGCAAACCAGATGTTAACATCTGGATGGAAAACAAGTCTGCATGCATTGCTTGTCAGCATGCATCAGTTTTTTTTTATTTCGGTCCCTTGAAAAATTATTTGTACAGGTTACCACTTCCAGTTATACAATATTTTCCCACAGGTTATTAAGATAATGAAGTACTCTACAGATGTATATTTGATATATCAGTTTTGTATATTATTTCAAGACAAGTGTACATGTGAAGTTTCCCATGTGTGTGTGTATAGAGAGAGAGAGAGAGAGTGCGAAAATATAAAATGTTCCCACAAATTCTTTATAAAAAAGGTTCTATTGTTTTTACAACTTCATTTGTAACATTTTCATGTTAAACATTAATTCTGTAAAGGGCATTAATTTTTAATCTTCCTGTCGATAAACAAATATTTTTTATACCAACCCAAATATGTATGTAGCAAAGCATTAAACCTAAATCATCAATTAACCTACTTTTGGTTTTTTGAAATAATTAGGTTGAAGAGTACATATTTTGCAAGTAACGTTAATCCTGATTATTGCAGAACCAATGCCTATATAAAAACAATCCATCATCTTTGTTTCAAGCCTATCACATGATTGTCAACAGCAACAAAACATGTGAACAGTCTTATGCATGCTTACTATTTTCTGTGTTCACAGTTAAATATTTTTATGAACATAGACCAACAATTGTTTTTTGTACACTGCAAATTGAATTAATTTAAAAATTGCTTTTAAATGTGCTGCATTTCACCAATACCATAGTTTGTAATAGTAACCTAAACTCAAATATGAGCAAAAAGCTTTTTTATACATTGGCAGCACACCAGTGAATCTGCACAATTTTGTGAATTGGCACAGCTCTAGTAGTTACGGAAATATAACAAAATCTATATTTTTCATATAACACTATACTTTCTAAATTCAATGTTTGCATCATGCACTGTCAACATACCAATTTTGGTTTTATATTGTTTAATGGTTCCAGAGATATATAATAAAAGCTATATTTTTTCAATTTGCACTATTTTCCAAAATGGCAGACTAATACATTGTTGGTAACTAAATTCAGTGCTTATGTCATACACTGTCAACAAACCAAATTTGGCTTAAATTGGTTGACTTCTTCATGAGATATAAAGGAAAAGCTTTATTTTTCAACTTGCATTAATCTTCCAAAATGAGAGACTGTTACGTACGGTTTGATTCACAAACTGGAGGACTAACTACAGACAAGTACATCAAAGTAGTTGTTATCCTTTAATAATTTACAATACACAAGCACGCACGACACGGTCATCGTGGCCATCTTGTTGCGACCAATTTTAGTACAAGAATGGTACAAGTCACTAGCTCAAGATTTGTTCACTAGCACAACTATTTACACAGAACATTCTGCCCACCTTGTTGGCACAGGATAACTACAAAAGGTTACGCACTTTCTCCACACTTGGCAGACCTAGATCTGCAAGTCTGAAGACTCAGCAGCTGAAGAGTTGTCCTCAACAACAGGCGAAGGACACAGTTTGACCAACAGACATTGCAGCATTCCAGTGCTGGTCCACACAATAGCCAGCCACGCAAGGAATGCCATCTGTTCCTGGATGTAGATTAATGATGTGGGCCAACCGTCATGTGAGAGGAGGAGTTTTATCCTCCTTGATCAGCACTAACTCCATAGTCTTAGGAAGACCCTTCTTTATCCACTTGCTCCTTTGTTGCAGGGTGTACAGATACCCTTTCTGCCAGCATCTCCAAAAATCTTGTGTTATAAATTTCACCAGCTGCTAACAGTTTAGTCGACGTAAGTTCAGCTGTGTCAGATCAGGTTCTGGAAGTGTAGTTAGGGGCTCCAGTTCAGATAGATCTGGGCTCGTTTCACACAATGGTCGTGAGTTCAGCATTGTTTCAATTCTGGTCAGAACTGTGGACAGCTCCTGATACGACAGTACTTCTTGACCAATGACTTGGTGAAGGTGTCGCTTGATCTACCGGCTGCTTCCCATAACCCACCAAAATGTGGGGCTGCAGATGAATTAAAATGCTAGGTAATACATTCATGGGTTAATACACTGACCACTGTAGCTGCAAACTCAAAGGATTGGGTGAAGCGAGACAATGCTGCCAATTGTCGTTGAGCCCCAACAAAATTGCACCCGCAATCACTGTAGAGGTGAGCTGGGCGGCCCCATCCCAAAACAAAGCTATAAAGTGCAGCTTAAATTGCTTCCGTAGACATATTGGAAACAAGGTCAAGATGAAGCACCTTAGTTGCCATGCATACAAACCAACAAAGGTATACCTTTGTGAACTTGCAGCTCCGAATCTGGTGCATAGTGACTGAGAAGGGACCAGCGAGATCAAAGGGCCTTACTTGTTGAACGTGGGTGCACACAGCTCTCCCATTGCAGGACAGCTGGGTGTGGTATTAGTGCTGAAACATACCAGACACTGGTGCAACACCTGCCATATTAATAAGCAAGCAGAGAGAATCCAGAATTTCCGGCAAATAATGGCTTGAAATGCACGAGGACCAGGATGCAAGCACACAATGTGGTAATACTTAATGAGCAACTTAGTGAATGGATGCTTTTTTTGCAATAGAATAGGATGTTGAACGTGATAGGGACAATCAGAATGGCTGAGCCTGCCGCCCACCCTGAGGATTCCAGCTGAATCGAGGAATGGATTCAGTTCACAAAGTGATTGTGAACATGGCCAATGGTTTTCAAGATGTTTGTCCTCAGTGAAGGTATGTTGTACCATCTTGACACAGGCCAAGAGAGCAGCATAGCATTCTAACACAGTCAAAACCCCTGTCCTCTGGTCCTCCTTTGTTAGACAGTTAGGTAGACAATAGGCCATTACATGTTGTAATTTAGTGAATGATTAATATTTGGATGAAAAGGTTGGTTGCAGATCTGTTACAAAACTAACCACCTTTGCCTTGCACTCCATGCTGATAGCCTCTTCATAAACTACGGGTGACTGCACAGGAGTATTGACACTGGTATCACAAGGGCTTGTCAATCATGCAGACCCATCCCACCACAGGGAATGTAGGGTGAACTGGGCTGGTGACGGGCCCTGGGAAGCACAGTCTGCAGGGTTATCTTCTGAACGAACATGCCAC
>NQII01000722.1:318484-387315 GCA_002778355.1 Clitarchus hookeri
CTTGAATTTGAGTTATACGGTTAGCTACGAAGATCTTCCACTTATGGGATGAAGATGTGATCCAATGCAAAGCAACAGTAGAGTCGAACCAAGCGCATGCCTGGTGCGCTTTGGTACACTGCAAGCACATATTCAAGAAGTTTGGCCAGCATCAATGCTGCACACAGCTAAAATCGTGGAATGGACATTTTCTTCACAGGAGCCACCTTATATTTTAACATCAAAAGGTTAGTGGTTATCTGACCATGCAGATGTAACACACTAATGTAAATGACATCTGTGTAGCCAACCTCTGACCTATCACAAAATCCATGTAGTTCATGGACAGTCTGCTCAGCTATGGTAAAACGTGGCACATTAATGTACGCCAACATTGTTCATTCTTGTTTGAATCAACACCACTTATCCATAATGTCTACAGGAGATTCATCATCCCATCCTGATCTGCGAAGCAAAAGCTATTGAATGAGATGCTTGGTGAACAATTATTATTGGAGCCAGCCAGCCCAGTGGATTAAAGATCCTTGCTAAATCCGACAGAATGGCACGTTTACTGTAACAATTTGCAGTGGGTTGAACATTGTACAAAAATGAATCCGAAGAGGGATTCCATGTAAGCCCAAGTGCCTTCACTATAGACAAACTCTCCTTATCGAAGGAAAGAGAATCAAGGTGTTGCAAGTCTTTCTCAGGAAGTCCTACCAAAACTTCTGGTCGATTGGTGGTGAACTTTCTCAACTTGAAACCACCACCTGTCAATAATTCCGACAATCCTTTTTGCAGCTAAACTGCCTCAACAATGGTATTGGCCCCAGTAACTAAATCATCTACGTATACATTGTCTTCAAAGCTGCTGATGCAAATGTGCTTTCTATCAGCAGCAAACTGATGCAGTACGTGTATGGCTAAGTAGGGAGATGCTGATACATAGTAAGTTACAGTTTTTAATCTGTAGTCTTCAACAAGATTCTCAGGTGACCACCTCCACACAATGCTCTGGCAATCTTGGTGAACTGCAATTTGCCAGTACATCTGCTTTATGCTATCAGTGAAGACAACTGGATGACAGCGAAAGCTCAGTAGAAGTTCTATTATGTCCATCTGTAGCTTAGGAGTCGGAAGAAGCATATCATTGAGACTAACACCTCTGCTGGTTTCGCTGAGCCAAAGAAGATGACAGAAAGTTTTGTTGTGGTACTACCAGGTTTACTGACACTGTTAGAGGAAGGTAGTATAAATCATTACAACCAGGAGGGAGATAATCAACTAATTCCATATAGCCATTGTCCAAATAGTCATGCATAAAAGCCACATAGTCATCGCAGAGATTAGGCTGTTTTGTCAAACAGCGCTCCAGGAATTCAAGACATCGTACAGCATGAGCTTAAGATTCTCCAAAACTGGCGCTGGACTCGCCAAGAGATTAACATACAACATACCTGCCAGTCTCTCCTCGTCAATGTGTTGACATGAAGGACTGTGCATCTGTTTCCCTTGCCCATGAGGAACCAGCCCAACATAGTTTCCAATGCTATGGACTGCCCAGTATCACCTTCAACACAATGGCCACTGAACAGGTATGCAAATATCTCTGTTCCCAGAAGCATGTCCACTGGACCAGGAGTAGCAAATGTTAGGCTCTTCAAGTTGGCAATGGACACATGCTCTTGGCGTGAGGATCTACTTGTACAGCAGGCAGCTTGGATGAGATCTTGGACATTACAAATGCATCAATCTGATAATGAGACACTTTTAAACAGGCTTAATGAAACACGTGGCTACACTCTTTGCTGAACTAAATGGTGTATGAGCAAACCCATGAACAGGTAAGTTGGCTTTTCGATGTGGTAGCCCCATGCGCTGAACGCATGCTTTTGAAATAAAGCACACTTGACTGGTGGAGTCCAACAACATGCAAACTGTGTGTACTGTATCCTCATTAGTTACAACATTGACCATGGCTGTTGAAAGCAGCACTGAGCAGTCGTGCTCGACACTGTTTGTAAAGTTACAGCAGAGAAAGTACTTGGTACATCATCTTGATGCTCATTACCAGATGTGTACGTATAGCAGTTAAGCACTTTCGAATGACTCGGAAGATGTGTCCTTACAATTCTTGTGCACTTCCTCAAAATGATGTGTAAACAGTGCAAACATACTCTAGCTGGTTTGGCTACAGCAAACCTCTCGGATGGTGATTTCAACAAAAAGTTAGGACAGCAATCAAGCATGTGAACTGAAAGGCACAATTCACACTTTCTTTCGACTGGGTGCAAACTAATAAAGGAAGTTGAACCTTGTGGTGAAACAGGTCAAGCTTTTGAGAATTGGCAGCCTTGTTTGCTCCAATTGGTACCTTCCCTCAGGGTACTTTACCTTTAGACTGATTGACAGTTTCCATGGGTTGACATAATTTTTCCAAGGACATAAACTGCTTCACAGTAGGAACAGAATCTGGATCCAATGTCAGTTCCCACTGTTGCCGGAGTGTGGAATTCAGTTTTTTCTCTAAGAGATGTGTAAGAAGTAGATCCCATGTATCTACTGGGATGCTAATAGCTTGCAGAGCAGAACCATTTTCAATAACCCCAGCAATTAAATACCTCAGAGCAGCTGGTGAATCCTGAGTTACAGTGGGTACTTGCAAAAGTGCATCTAGATGTTGGGATGTAATAAATTGTTTGTATGTCCCAAGCTACTGAATAATTTTTACCTGTGAGACGCTCCACATTGCTCAACAAGGACTGCTTTGCTATTAAGGACCTAAATAATTTTGAAAAATTTGTCCATGTAGTGATTTCACCACTGAAAGTGGGAAGGTTAATTTGAGGTAACATCACGTGCTATGTTGGATATTATGAATGGTACCAGAGTTAGAGCAATAAAAATTCATATAGTTATTAAAAAAAAAAAAATTGATGAAACCATGGTAATGCACATGACCCCACCTTCAGCATATTACAAATAAGGGTTGGCGACCCTATTTGTGTAAATAAATTTGCCGTACAAAAAATGTACTATTTTCAATGTTTGATAGCAAAATATGAAAAACAGGCTACAAATTGACCCTTGCAGTTTTCAAGATAATTGCACATTTCTTCTGGGCAAGACAGACACCCAAAAATTTTCACAACTGCAATAAAACAACACATAACATAAATTTTCATAAAAAATGCAAAAAAATTGTGATTTTTCTCATTTTAAGATAAAACACACCTACCTACACGTGAATGTGCAAATGCACACACACGTGCAGATTAAAAAAAATGTAAAAATGCTGGAAAGTGCAAATAGGGGGAAATGTATGTTTAATGAGCCTTGTATAGAACTACAAGACAATAAGTTTAAAATATTGGAATGAGTTAATCAGAGATGGAATAAAAAAAAGTTCTCCGTAATTTTAGAAATCTTCATTGGAGGCCAAATGTTTGTAAGTGTTAAGAATTCAAGTACTCGCAGTGTAGTACTTGTTGACAGGCACACACACACATACAAATAAGGATAATACATTTTCCATGCAGTTGTGCAATTGAGACGTTTAGCTGACTAAGCTAGTTTTATCAGGCTGCGAGTTGTAGGTAAGTGGCTTAACCAGCGAAACATCGCAATTACGTGGAAAATGTGTTGTCCTCCTGTGTGTGTCCCTTTTGACAAGTACTACACTGTGAGTACTTGAATTCCTGTCCTTTTATACAATTTTGGTAGCCTGGCTGCCTACTTGCCTGAACAAGTTTGTAAGTTTTACTTATTATATAACAATTGTCACCTAGTTCGTAAATAATGATGATATTGTCAGGAACTTTGAAAATTCTATTTTGTTCATGAAATGTTCTATTAGATTAACAACCACTCTTACTTGCTTAGGCATTTATAAGTGTGAGTTTTCAAGCATTTTATTTGTAAACAGTGTACAATGAGTAGTGGTGGCTCACTTCAGAAGCTACGCCCCCAAGTGAGACTTTTTTTCATGTGCAAAATAGAAATATACAAATGTGAATTCTCAGAGTTTTATATTTTGTGCAAGCTCCATATGTTTTAATGCAATATATTTCCGTGTACAGCAATTCTGCTTACTAATAATTTTGATTCGGGCTGTAATCACAGAGGCTTTCTAAGGCCAGCTCGCCATTTTTTTGTGCCCCCTCCCACTTTAGCAACAAAGTAAAAATATACTTTATTTATTTCTTAAATCCAAGCATCACTTTGCAACATAATCATTTACGCAGCAACTAATATGAATGTGATAAACATATTGTCATCCGGGTGTACTCAGTACTGAAATTTTTAAATAGTGTTGTTGCATGTACGAACTACAAAAAACTACCTAATCTCACCCTTTTGATGAGCTGATGCCACTTTTAATAACGGAATACTTTATTATTATGAATGAAAATGTGCAAACAATTTCCCCGAATTCCTAATATTTCTAGTATCACACATATGCTAAACGTCTAAACTGCTAATATCTGAGAACCGCAATTAGCATCTTATTAAAGACATTAAACCAAATTTTCCATCTATAACAAATGATGCTCTACAGTTTTATGTTGTGCTTTTAAGTACACACCTAACAACACAACTTTAGTTGTAGGTGGATTCAGCCCAACGGATGTGATAGTTGCAAACGCAAGTTCAGTCTTTTGATTAGAACAAAATTTCATGCGTCAGTGATATTAAATTTCAATACGGATAATGTTTCAAATATATTGCAACCATGTGAAAGAATTTGACAGAAAAACTGTAGTACAATTATAACATATTGACGCATCTAGCCAGAGAACAGAGTGACGATTTCACAACCTGCCATAACGTGCGTCAAATGCTCATACCGACATCACCCGAATATTTCCTTCCAATGACGCATGCCGAAGTTTTGACGTAAATCGGGTCGCCAATGACGTAGAGAATTCCTCTAGGGGACGGGCTATAGTCCAGCAGGGAGGTGGAGAGATCAGTCAATCTCAAGGACTCAAGAGACGCGGGGTCAGCGCTAGGGGTGCGACCCAATTGGACGGCCGGGACGTAAGCACCGGAGAGAGACCCCAACACGACTTCCCAGGACGCGAAGCAGAGACGAAACCAGCACACAGTGGTAGCTCAGTTAAGTAACCGCGCCTCCAAATCCAACCACTTTTCCCCGACGTTTATGAACTAAAACTCTGACCTGTAGGCCTCCAACGGGTAAGGGAAGGGGGATGAGAAGCGGAACCCAAGAGTGCAGTGTACCATACCAATATGAGTGACATAATGACGCAATAAAATAACTGTTTAGCTAACCGAATCAAAAGTAGAAGTGTTTATTAGCCGCCTGATTTCACCCCTGAGAATGTGTTCAGTTCGCTTACGCAATAAGGTTGACCAAGCAATCTAGCGCACCATCATCCAGNGACCAAGCAATCTAGCGCTCCATCATCCTGTAGATCACATACAGAGTGGAGAGCAGACTGTGACGTGTCAATATTACCCTCGCAATTCTAACTAAAACTATAATAGTTAATTTTCCATGAGCATTATGATAGATTATTACTGTTTGCTAGGCAAGAAAGCTGCAACTTTTCAAATAACATTTTCATGTGAATAAACCATGGATCTTAATCAAATATTCAACTTATGTCCATTGCAGTAATAAAATATTTCTACAGCAAAATCAATAATTTTCTCAATATCTATACACGAGTAGTTTAACATGTTTTGATGTAGGCCGGATCAATGATATCCATCATTACACAGAAAACATGTTTTGACAGTTGGAAACTATGTGGTGGTGGAAGGATACGTAGTCTGCTGGTTACTGCTTCTACATAATCTGCCAAAAAATGGGATTCTTATATGAAATTGATGATAATAAGTGGTTCCCTGTCATAAAAACGCTCAGTTTTTCTGTCAAGTGCACTCCTTTATCGCTTGGTTTGGGCTGACCTTGTTGTCTGTATTGAGTAAGCTTCGGCTGTTACCAGTCATACTCAGTAGAGTTTGTTTCCTCCCCTTACATAGCTGGCTGGGTGGAAGCTAGTTGCCTAGCAACCAGCATCGTGTCCCGCCTAACGCTTTACCTTCTCCACTTCGCTCACAGTGACCATACTGCCCAATTGATAACCTCTCCGCATAAAAGAGCGCACAAGACGTTCAAAATTTGGCTTGCATTTGGTGTCGTATTACTTCTTTATCCAGAGGATTTGAAAATTTGGGGTTGGCTTGCATCCTGTGTCTGCTTACAATTGATTATATACTGCAGTTAATACCATTGTTTGCAACTAGGTATTCCAAGGTCATACCCAAACCTCAACACAGAAAGTACAATGCAGAATGCCTAGTGTGTTTCACTGTGTGCATTAGCTGATGACACCCATATTGATACATGCTTACCTCACATGTAACTCAAATTTGCAGTCAAAATAGTGTCTCTTTGCAGGAGCACATTAGATGTGCCACTGCATCACTACCACTCTTCTTTGGGTGTAAAGTGTGTTGTTCACCTGCAAAGTATTATATTATATGTTACTTGGTTAGAAACTAGTCATTTCTATGGAAATCATGGAAGACAAAAGCTGAAAATGCTGATTAATAGCCAATTACGTTTCCAAATCGTGACAATGGATGCCGTGTGTAGAAATGATAATTTTTATGAATAAATGGAGGGAAGCAAAATGTTTTGCAGTAACGGCATATCCTGATTCAACTCCACATTATCATACATCCAGTGTTCCATTTAAAGTACGTTTCATAGCATTTGCATTAATTTTAAATTATATTTCACATAAAATTAATTTTTTTTATGGCAAACCTACAGCCACACTTTGTATGTGTTATTCAATAGCTCTTTGTGTATAGAGTTCCAGATTAGCTGCAGTTTCACTTAACAGCAAGAGGTCTTTGGGTATAAATTTACTATCTGTATGTGCAATGTCTTAGGGGAAAAAATGCCTCAAATTTACATTCAGTATTGTAAATTGTGGTCAGTTGAATCTGCAAGCTTTCAGTATCTACCAAAAAAGACAGACAATGTTAATAAGCAAAATTGAGACAGTTTTTTTTTCTCACATAACAGTAAAATTTCACAAGATGCATTAACACTTTCAACAGTATACAGAATATTGTCATATGTTATTGCTAATGACAAAACACTAGTTGTGCAACACCAAAGACAAGAGAATTCACATATTACTCAAACATAATACTGTAAAACAAATACACCAATAATTAAGTTTTAAAAATGCTAGAAAATAGGAATTACATTTACTTTAGAGCACTTTGGCTTACATCGTGCTTAAAGTAAAGTGTTACAAACAATGTATGTATACAATGCGTACACCAAATTGCACATCTCTCAGCCACAATACATTATCACTGCTTTGCTGACAGAGCTATTTAGAGATCAACTAGCAAACTTCATTTCCTTATCAAGCTACAGGAACAACTCAATAAATACATCATTTTTTAACAAAAAAAAATTTTATGCAAGTCGACCAATAATGCATGTGGACTTACTTGCCTCTATCTTTTACGTAAACTAATATCTGACATTATATTTCAAGTGTTGGGCCTACTGAGAAAAAAAGCATGACAAATATAATTAAGAATCTTTATTAATGAATCTGTTATGGGAAAATTTACACATAGACTGTATTTACTCAATTCCAAGTCACACGTTTTTTTTTTTTTTAATATTTTTGAAACACAAGGGTGCTGCTTAGAATTATGCAACATAATTTTTTTGGACTGAAAAACAATTAAGTGCGAATATTTATTTTTTATGGTTGAGCTATTCATAGAATACCTTTTAATAAATTAAGATATTCTTATTCCAATTTTTTAAATAAGGTATATATATTTTAAAAAATTCAGTGAAGGTTCAGAATAAAATCATTTTTCTACAGGCAGAATCAAGCGCAAAACTTAAAATACTGCTTTTCTCAGTAATTTTGTAACAAACATATGTATTGCATTAATGCTCTGTAACATGAAAAACATTATCCAAAAAACAAAGGAAATTTCTGTGGTAGCAGATTGGACGGATGTCTCTTTGCAAAAACAAGGTCTAGGGCGACATACTGTATCTTTACATGTAATGAACAATGCAGCTATCTAGCAGGAAACCTAGCAACTGCATGTGGTGTAACAGTGGAGCCATCTAGCAGCAAGTGCAGTAACTGCACATTGGAGTAACAGCACAGCTATCTAGCAGATCTCGCGATAACTATATGCTGGTGAAACGAGTGTGTGGCCGGAGTATGGCCATCATCCACATTATCATAGAATTTCATAAGATATATGGTTTCTTGAAAATAGTTTACAGATTCTTTCAATGAAAGCAATCCATAAATGGTATAGATAAAAAATTTGAATTACAGTTGCAATATTCTTTCAAAACTGCAGTCAATACTACTGTAAAATAAATAGTTGTCGTTTAAACTGCAATTCAGTTTTCATTACAAAAACTTGGGCTGTGCTTAACATTTCAAATGATGCATATTTTGTTGAATAATTATGATTAAAATGCAATGCTTCATTTACAGCAATAGTAAAATGTGTGCATTATTTTGTTTCTTTGAAACAAATGTGATTATTTTTGCAGAACACAATGGAAATACAGCAGCTGGGAAGTTACAGTGGAACCGCGTTATTGCGAGTATGGCCTATAGCGTCACGTCCGCTATTGCGATAGTTTTCAAATGCACCGTCATTTTCCCTATCATTTGAAAGGTAATTACTTCGTTTATAACGCAAATCTGTTAACGAAGCCTTTCGCTATAGCGATAGGAACATTTGTAAACTCGTATTTTTTAAATGTTTAAACACGCCGTATCGCAAATGACATTCACCCACTTGCCATGTCTGAGCCAGTCTTTGTTAGTCTCTCAGGGAAGTAGAGCTAGTCGTTAAAAAGGTGGGCCGCTTCTTTTTTTTTTTTTACCGTATTGGAATGTAAACCCTTAAAAAAAAAAGTGTCTCCTCTTCCCTTTTTTACCTGAGAGGTTGGCTATCCTCTGCCATACGCGGAAACAAAGAAGGCTTGGAGGAATTTGTTGAACTGTAACATGAATAAGAAAGGGTGTGGAGGGGAAACGTACACATGTGGAAGCTCTGCTTTGCGGCGAGACAGGATAAAAGCTTTGAGGATGCACATGACTGCCGTGGATGGTGGTATGGTGCTGCAACCTACACTTAACCTTGACACGAGGACTGAACACAGTCATGTAGTTTCTACGCGCAGTTCGGTTACGTAACTGATTGTTAACTTTTTTAAGGACACAAAGTGAAACGCTGCAAGCTAAGATAGGAGTGACGAGGTACAGGAGAAGAATGGAAGTGGACAGAGGGACGAGAAACAGGTTGCTGAAAGAGATGTCGTGAGGGGGGGCAGGGGGAAGACAGGAGAAGAAGAGGAAATGAGAGAATAGACAGGACGAGAAAGAGAGTAATGCAGAGGGGTGAGACACGAGTCATGGTTGGTGGTGGCAGAGGGAAGTAGGGAGGGAAGTTTTCAGTGATCTCCAGACTTTGTGTGTGAGAGAGAGAGAGTGACAATGAGTGAAGTAACGTGCTGATTGGTAGGCAACTAACTCCCTCCCGTCACCCCTCATATTTGGTGGAGGGGTTAGAAGAATGGAGGAGGAAACCACGTCGCATCTGCTGGTCTTTACATAATGCCGCTGTCAGACGTAGATTTTTTTTGTATTAACTTGTCACTGCATGTAGTTTACGGCATTCTTTAAACACAGGATCTACAAGGGCAAATACAATAACAAAATTACGGGTCACTCTAAATTTTGTTATAACGATAACTCGCTATAGCGATAATTTATTTTGCCATTGTCGACTATCGCTATAACGCGGTTCCACTGTATTTGAAATCAATTAATCAAACAGGGGCCGCTGGAGACACACACGCAATGCAATTATTTACTTCCGAAAGCGCAATATTCTCTTTTAAAGAGCTAAATATATTTATTTTGATGGATAACAATTTCTATCAAAGGGAAAATTAAATTTCTTAATGAAGTGGTGGTTTAACCTGTGGCCTCACACATATACCAATAATTTTTTCCCAGGCTTTTCCCAAAAAAAAAACTAGATGCAACTTAGAATCAATGGGGTTTTAGATTTGAGTAAATATGGTACATATTTCAAAACATACATGAGACACTAGAATGTGAACACTATTTGAGCTGCATAGCATGTGTATTAGTATGATAAATATGGCATAATGTATACCCAAAATAAGTTGTGCTTTTTCATAAAATTAACTTACCATAGAAGATAAATTGATCTGTAGTATAGCTTGATTCATTTTATTTTTTGAATTTAACAGTGAAATTGATCCTGTTTTTTTTTCTTCAATAGAATGAAACCTGACTCGAGTGTGTGGTTAAAATAACCATGCTATAACAACAATAATAACTATTTGAACTGTGGGTACCTGCCGAAGTCTAATTTTGTTATATTTACTGTAACCCCTTAACTGCCAATGCTGGTAATCAAAACATAACCTAGAGAGATGGAATTTTTTTTCTTAAGTTTGGGATCTTGCACACATTTAAGTTCCTAATAAAAAGAAACTTGTACACACGTCAATAACTCAATCGTGGTACAAATATTTTTGTTTGTTTTTGCTACTTTGTTTATTGTGCATCAGGTAAATAAATATTACTACTGAGAATGATCTGTGCACATACATAATGGGCTGTAGGACAGAAAAAATATAAAGTTAGGGATGCAAGTAAAACAATAGTTTAGAAAACAAATGATGTGGACTTTAACAATGTGTTAATGGAAAATTTCTTGGGATTATTCAAAATAGACAGGTCGGTTCTGGTTACCGGTTCTTGATGTTGAGAACTGGGACAAAGAACCAGTGTCAAAAACTCAGTTCTACTATAACCAGAACAGTAAACATACTAGTTAGGTTTATATACAGTGCACAGTAGTACAGTAAAACCCTGATCTAACCAGCACGGGTCTAGCGAGTACAACAATGTTACAACTACATTCTCGAAAACCATAATAATCAGCAAAATGCAAGTTGTAGCAATTAAGTTGTTTAAAATATGTTCCGTTAGCACACAGCAATAACATACTAGAGGTTGGTAGACCACAGCCGTAAAACAAATTGGTGTAAAAAGCTTTAAAAACTAATGCTGGAACACGCCTGGTGAGTTAGGCCATGTGTGTGATGCTAAACACGTGAAAGGAAGTGGTGAGACAATGTCTTCTCTTCCCCATGTGCCACATGCCATTATAAAAGCATAACTTGCTAAATGCTGTGCGCATAGCTACAGTGATGTGCAATATAGTAAAACCTTGATAATTCAAAATGTTTGGGGCTCGAGTTTTTGTCTTTAAATTATCAAAATTGAATAAAAAGAAAGAATTTTTTTGGTTGATGTGGTTTTGCTTCGGGCATGTCTTTTTTCCCCCTTTTTGAAAATGGTGTTAACTTTGTAGAAGTTTACGAAAAATCGAATCTGTGGTATTTACCCGCGGAGCACTTGCATTCTTTCCCAGAAATAAGGCCGGCTAAACAGGGTCACTGGTATGTGAGTCAGCAAAAACTTGAGTAGTTTATTACCGCCTATTCACTTTTCATCTATAACTTGGTTGGCTATTGCAGTGTTGCCAGGTGGAGCTGTTTTCTCAGACACAATGAGGGATGGAGAAAAGTATTAATTGCAGGAGTAGCAGAAGGGAGGTAACGAACTAGAAGGAAGGGTGCCCAAGCAAAAGTGAGACGGAGATAACACAACGAAAAGTGCTAAGTGTTTCATCTTTGTCGCGTACTGTTTAAATTTATTTTTATTCAGTGACGAGAGGTTGCTATTTATACTTCAGTGGCATCATTTAATTCTTGAGACATCTACATATTTTAATAAAATGCATATATTATTTAATTTTATTTCATTTTTATGGCAGAGGCGATAAATATGGATGTAGTGCACTAGGTAAACTTAGCGTTGCTCAAAGTTTTTAACATTTTTGGTGATAAAGACAATGTAAATATAATCTTATTGGGTATAATTTTGAACGGAAGACAAATAAATAAAATCAGTATTTCATTTTAAAAAGTGTTTGTTTTACACCATTGACAATTAAACACGAACTTTAAGCAACTAATTACCTTTTAATTTAATTTTTTTATTATTTAGGAGTTAAAATTGATTATCTTTTAATTTTGTGACAACAGTGATCTTACAATGGTATTCTCGGGAACTTTGGACACTCGTACAATATACTGTACACAAAGTGAGAAATTAATTACCACCACCATATTCCTTTTACTTTTTGATACGTAATATTTTCATGTTTAATAAACATTGGTTAATAATGTCTCAAGATTCTACGAGTACAACAAAATTGTTATCAATTTTCTAACTGCGCATTTGTCGTACATAAAAAAGATGAAAAATGTCCTTAGATGTTACGTGCAATATACACAGAATGGACAACACTATGGTGAATGATGGAAATTGAAGCGCTCATGGCAGTGAACTGGAGGAATCATTTAATAACAAGATGTTAAATGCAATTGTGTGCCTTATCTCTGGCGTTCACAAACGTAAATAATCATCTCAGAGGTTATGTGATGCATGCGCACATTAAAATTGATAACACCTTGCCACACCTTGTTTGAGTTTCTTAGGCATGAATAAAAATAATTTTAATTTGTTTTGCATTTTAGCATTGTATTTCTCTTCGAAACCACAGCTGTTTAATATAAAAGGTAACATGAAACTGTTACAAAATGTTATACATTTATACTTATAGCAGTAAAAAAAAAAATAACAGAAAACAAATTTTTACAAACCGGCACCGAACTGAGAATCGGAAAAATAATAGAACCGACCAATCCCCAGTTTAAAATAAACTACATATAGAAATATAGAAAAGAAACGAGGTCTTGACAGCCAATGAGGGTGAAATGAGGTGAGAATGGAGCAATGCTGGAATGCAGGGGCGGGGGAAATGGGAGATCCCCGAGAAAACACGCATACCAGTGGCATCGTCCAGCACAATCCACTTGTGAAAATCCGGGAGTAACCCAGCCAGGGATTGAACCCGGTTCGTCTTGGTGGTAGGCGAGCAGTTTAACTATTCAGCCACCACAGTCCTTTTGATGCATTGAGTTGATACTGTAGTTCTTTCCATTTTCAACATGGTAAAATCAAACAAAGAGTCCCCTACAAATTAAAACAACACAACTGCTTAAGTCTTTTATCACTGTGATAAAAGTTCTCTATTAATGCACGCTGCTGGAAAAAAAAGTGCAAAAATCTTACAGAGCTCCCTCCTAACATAACAAATTTACTTAAGAAAATAAGCACGCAAAAACAACAAACAAAACAATTTCTGCCAACATCCTTAAGTAATTTAAGTATTCCCCAAAAACATAATTAAAGCCCTAGCATAAAGTTAATTTTGCTTTGTAACCAATCTGGGAAAAAAAATATTAAAAATAAGAAATTTTAACTAACTTAGTTCAGCAAAAACTTAAAGAAATCTGACCAGACCTGTAAAATCCTCAAAAATTTGAACACAACTGTGGCTAGTGCCCTCGGCACGAGAAATAACAAAAGGACAGACATACCATATCCTGCCTTCTTTCACAATCCCACCTGAGAGAAAACAACAATTGATTCANCTCAAAAATTTGAACACAACTGTGGCTAGTGCCCTCGGCACGAGAAATAACAAAAGGACAGACATACCATATCCTGGCTTCTTTCACAATCCCACCTGAGAGAAAACAACAATTGATTTACTATAAATTCAAACCATTTTCAACGTTTTGAGTTACTTTATCATACTTTACGTGTAAATGCTAATTTAATACTGACGTAAGCAACAATCTTGATTATGCTAACATGCTATGGTTCACCAACTAGGACTACATGAAATACATATTCTTTTTTGTATATTTAATAAAAAATTTAAATAAGTACTACGAATAGCTTGAACATACCATGAGCCTGTTATAGTAAACAAATATGACAAACAAAGCGGCAAAGTCTGCAATATGTGATTTACATAATTGTTGACAAAAATATTAAAACTAAGTTAAATGCACCAAAGACCACAGCATCCAGAGGCACAAAAATGAATCAAAAGATTCAAAGCTAAAATGATTGTTACAGCTCATACATCAACAGTTACACTCTGTATCACATTCATCATAAAGGAACACAGTCCAAAATTTTACAGTGAAGATACTGTTTCAACTATCTAGTCAGCCATCTGGTACCAACAAACATGAGAGACAACATTAACCCTGTGTTATGTACATGAACCACTTATACTCAATGNCATAAAGGAACACAGTCCAAAATTTTACAGTGAAGATACTGTTTCAACTATCTAGTCAGCCATCTGGTACCAACAACCATGAGAGACAACATTAACCCTGTGTTATGTACATGAACCACTTATACTCAACGCCACATACATAGCACCAGCTGTGACACTTAATATTTATAGTAATCAACACCAAGATAACGGTCCAATAGCATTTTNGCCACATACATAGCACCAGCTGTGACACTTAATATTTATAGTAATCAACACCAAGATAACGGTCCAATAGCATTTTCAATAACAACTCGATGGTTTATGACACAAACATAACCACCACTGCAAAAAGTAACAATTTTTGCAAAGTAAAATAATGCAATGCCTAGAACTGTGTACGGCAATATTGAAAGTCATAAAACAAAATATCTGAAAATGCATATANGTAAAATAATGCAATGCCTAGAACTGTGTACGGCAATATTGAAAGTCATAAAACAAAATATCTGAAAATGCATATATTGTTTTAAAATCTAGGGTCATCAGTTATCACACAGGAACAAAAACGAATACAACCAGAGTCTTACACTTGTGNATATTGTTTTAAAATCTAGGGTCATCAGTTATCACACAGGAACAAAAACGAATACAACCAGAGTCTTACACTTGTGCAAATAGTAGAGATGGGTCGAGAGTTTGAATTTTGAACCGAAACCCAAACTTTACGGTTATGTTCGGTTTGGTTCGAAACTGATTGCCATATATAAAATATTGGTGTAGTTCAGTTCGAAAAATGTTAGTGTTCAGTTCAAAATTTTGCCAGAAACAATCATTATTAACGAACTTTGAAACAAACTTACTTCACATCAAAGAAGTTAAAAATGTCTATTTTTCAAGAACTACTATGGTCTCTGCCACATTAGAACCCAAGTACTTCCTCCCATCAAGAAAACAGTTTTCAGCTAAAATCATCCCAGAACTACACAGAGGTGTAAAGACTGAAACAAAGTTAGAATTGGCAAACAAAACAATTGATCTTTGGACTTCAAAAGTGCAGGAACCTTGCATGTCTTTGACTCTTCAATATTTAACAGACACATTCCACTTTCGCAGCAAAACATTGGAGTGTCCACATTTTCCAGGAAAGCACACAGGAAAAACCCTTTTGGAGAAATTCAGGTCTGTGTGCTTGGATATAGAAGAGGAGGGTTCTGTTAAAGTGTTCTTGATAACAGACAATGCAAAGAACATCACTGCAGCATTTCATGGAAAACCAGTAAAGCATCTGACATGTGCGGCTCTAATTATTCTGTGAGAGAGAACAACAGATATTAAAGAAATGCAGACAGCACATTAGCGAGGGAAAGATTGCAAGCATGTCAAGTAAAATTGGATCTTCCAAGCCACAAACTGAAGTAGATGGTGGAAACACATTGGAATAATGTTTATCTTATGCTTAAAAGAATACTTGAAAAAAAAATTAAAAAAAGGAAGCAACTGCCATTTGACTATCCCCAGTGTCGGAAAGATGAACTATATACCAAGGACTGGCAAGTTATCGAGAGTTATGTATCCAATTTAAAGCCTTTTTTTTTTTATGCAACTAATGAGCTCAGTAAAGTCAGTTTCCACACTCTCAATGGTTTTACCAATTGTTTTTGGCATTGAGTTCAAGCTGAAAGAAAACTTTAAATAAAGCAAATCTACTACAATGTTCACAAAGTCTCTCTTAAATTCTTTGAAGATAGAGTTTCATGCTATCCAAGAAGATTATGCATATTTTTGTCAGTGTTGTTAGATCCCCGATTCCAAAATGCAATTTTGGAAGAGCATGAAATGGCACGAGCTCGAGTGCTGCTTGTGACGGAAGTGGAAACTCTAAGGACAGAAAGAGAAGTGGCTACTGGTGTCACTGAAGAAGCAAAGGAAATGCCTCAAGGTCAACTTCTCACAGGATGATTAGTTTGGTAAGCTCCGAGATGTGTCTCAGAAAAAAACTAAAGCCAAAAAAGTAAAAAACTGCCATTAGGAAAGAGGCAATTAACAACACTCTACTTACAAAATAAAAAATTATTTTTAACATTTTTGAAACATTTTAAGTTATTGATACTAAATACTTTTCAATTTCTTTAGATTTCAGAGTAACTTGAAGAGCCCCTAGTTTCATTCTGGAACCTATTGATGACACTGTGCAGGTTGTATATGTATGTGTTTATTGTTTGTTACATTTTCATGAATTAGAGGTGAACTGTGTATGTGGTTATATATGTTAGTTTGTGTTATATGCTTGAACAAATAGGGACTAGGCTGTGAAGGTTGTATGTGAGTGTTTATTTTTTATGCCACATGTTGATCTATTAGAGATGGAATTATTAAGGTGGTTCTACATGTTTGTTTTTTTGTTATATACTTGAACAATTAAGGGCTGAACTGTGAAGGTGTGTGGTTAAGGTATTTTTTTTTTTNCTAAATACTTTTCAATTTCTTTAGATTTCAGAGTAACTTGAAGAGCCCCTAGTTTCATTCTGGAACCTATTGATGGCACTGTGCAGGTTGTATACGTATGTGTTTATTGTTTGTTACATTTTCATGAATTAGAGGTGAACTGTGTATGTGGTTATATATGTTAGTTTGTGTTATATGCTTGAACAAATAGGGACTAGGCTGTGAAGGTTGTATGCGAGTGTTTATTTTTTATGCCACATGTTGATCTATTAGAGATGGAATTATTAAGGTGGTTCTACATGTTTGTTATATACTTGAACAATTAAGGGCTGAACTGTGAAGGTGTGTGGTTAAGGTATTTTTTTTTTAAGTACTATTCAAGTTCGGTTTGAGTTTGATGAATTATAGCATAGTTCAGTTCGTGGACAGTTTGAAGGTTCGATTCAAGTTTGGTTTGGTAAAAATATTCTAGGTCAAGTTCTAGTTCGGTTCGGTGGCAAAATCTGGGTTCGTCCCACCTCTAGCAAATAGTAATCACCACAATTAGTGGTTCTTAGGAGCATTGTATATGAGCTGTGATTCTTTACAAACATAATTTCTTCCTTAATCATGTACAAGTTGTAGATGTTTATCCTGAAAATAAATTATAATATTTCCTGTATACCTGAAGCGATATCATACCTCTACTTGAGCTTATATTGCATTTAATTTTTAAGTTCTGTTTCTCTACTACAGTAGTTTGGTACATACAAATCCTCACTATTACTGATAATAATTTTTAAGTGGCATGCTGTTTTTCTGTTGACCAGTACACCTGCCTTAATGTGGTGTTATCTTCACAATAACACATTACACGTGACAATTGATAAACTATTTCCTGAAAGGATAACAACAAATATGGAACATAACAAATTCACTTGACAACGTGGAGAAATTCAACATGCTTAGTTCTGGTCACCTAATACAGTAAGCATGAAACAGTTTACGCAAATGCCATACACACACATCATATGTGCATCCATAGAGTACATAAAAATTCTGTTTACAATAGAAAAAAATTACAGTACTATCCACAAAAAATACTATAAACCTATTCAATTACAATGCCATAAATTAAATTAAATTTTCACCAAAAATAAAGGTCTTTCTATGAAAAACCGAATTTATAAAAAACACACTGTTAATTCTTAGCATGTAAGATGCATCATCTGACAAAATCTGTGGTAACCTAACCATTCATCAACTATGTAACCTCACGTTTATTAATGTGTTAAAATGCAGAGATGCTGAAACTATGATAATAGTGATGATAGATCTTGGAAAGATTCAAGAATGTCTGGCAATGTTCACTCAAACTGGAGAGAGATGAAATTATTCACAGACAACAAAATTTACAACTTAAAATTGTGTACCCACCACTTTAGCATGCCTGTTTTCACTACAAGACTCCCTCTGTGTACTGAGCAGCAATATCAAACTGTGGAATCACTTAAAAATATTTTGAAACACATAAGTATGTTCTAGTTTAAAGTTGAACAGATGGAGTGGAGTAGAGTGAAGAGAGTTGGGCAGCTCTTAACAAGGTCTTGAGAGCTGATGAGGAAGAAACAAGGTGGGAATGGAGCAGTGCCAAAATGCAAGGAAGGGGGACACAGGAGATAGATCACCGAGAAAACCCACCAACCAGCGACATCTGCCACGATTCCCACATGCGAAAATCCGGGAGCGACACCACTGGGAATCAAACCCGGTCAGACCTGGGGAAAGCCAANGAAAATCCGGGAGCGACACCACTGGGAATCAAACCCGGTCAGACCTGGGGAAAGCCAATGTTGTCAGGGTGGCAGGCCCAAATTTTTGTGGCACATGCTGTTGTGTGTCAGCGTGGTTAGTTCGGAGGGTATCCGCATCAGCATGGGGGTGAGAGACGTGTGGTCTCTGAACATGCTGTGATAAGAGTGTCGTGAGTCACAGCTCACCGAGTGCGAAAGCGCAAATGAAATGACTTGACAGAGTTTACCGGTGTTAGGCAAACGTGTTGTTGGCAGCCACTTGGACCAAGTCGCCAGNAAGGAAGGAGGAAACAGGAGATAGATCACCGAGAAAACCCACCAACCAGCGACATCTGCCACGATTCCCACATGCAAAAAACCGGGAGCGACACCACTGGGAATCAAACCCGGTCAGACCTGGGGAAAGCCAATGTTGTCAGGGTGGCAGGCCCAAATTTTTGTGGCACATGCTGTTGTGTGTCAGCGTGGTTAGTTCGGAGGATATCCGCATCAGCATGGGGGTGAGACGTGTGGTCTCTGAACATGCTGTGATAAGAGTGTCGTGAGTCACAGCTCACTGAGTGCGAAAGCACAAATGAAATGACTTGACAGAGTTTACCGGTGTTAGGCAAACGTGTTGTTGGCAGCCACTTGGACCAAGTCGCCAGTGCGTCTGGACGTTATGCAGCGGTGATGAAGGTCGCTGTCTGCTGGCGGCACCAACCAATTGGCGTTGCGGTGGTATGATGCCCAATAAACATATTTTCAGCATGAACTGTTGGAAGGACATCTTTTTATCCATGAATTTGGTTTTCATACTTAAGAAATGACTGGTGGCAGTGTCATGCATCAATGAGACGGTGGAATACTTCTGCTCCTTCCTGAGTGGGTCTTTGATTTTCACTGCCGTGATTACACTGTGCCTGGGTGAGTGCAATCTTGTCTGCTCGGTGAAGGGAATTTTTGTGCATCGTGTCTGATGAAGAAATGCATTTGTTGGCATTCATGGATTCAAGCAATTGGTGTCTTCACTGAAGAAATTTCTTACCAATATCCATTTCGTTAGTTGAGACTGGTCATGACTTTAAGGTATCGTTTTCAAAATTTTTTACTTTTGGGGGTTGAAATAGGACAGCTGTTCTACATGCGTAACAGAACAATGCCAGCTGATTTCAGGNGGAATACTTCTGCTCCTTCCTGAGTGGGTCTTTGATTTTCACTGCCGTGATTACACTGTGCCTGGGTGAGTGCAACCTTGTCTGCTCGGTGAAGGGAATTTTTGTGCATCGTGTCTGATGAAGAAATGCATTTGTTGGCATTCATGGATTCAAGCAATTGGTGTCTTCACTGAAGAAATTTCTTACCAATATCCATTTCTTTAGTCGAGACTGGTCATGACTTTAAGGTATCATTTTCTAAATTTTTTACTTTTGGGGGTTGAAATAGGACAGCTGTTCTACATGCGTAACATAACAATGCCAGCTGATTTCAGGTTTCGTGTTGAGGCAAATTTAAATATGACAGTATTTATTTTTGTTAAGTTGTGCTATGACCTCTGTATGACAGATTGGTTAAAAGGGTTGGTGAACTCACCTGGTCTCAAAGTAATTTTAAAGTATTATCTCGCAGTGCAAGTTAGTTGGTTGCAAGAATTATTGTTATGAGTATAAACATATTTTTATAAACTACGTTGCGTAATTTTGTTAATCTGCCAAAGTATTTGTTCTTTATGCAATTCATTTTTCTGGTTATTCGCTATGAATCATTTTAATGAGCACATTATTGTTTGTAAATGATACTGACTGTATCATCAAGTAGTATAATTGTGAGCGTTATATTTGTGAGAATTTTTGTGCAGTAACCAGTGAGTAGTAGATTTGTGAGGGTCTTCGACCACTCAAGAGAGAGAGTAGTATAATTGTAAGAATCTTTGCCCACTCTCAAATCAGTACTTTTATTAAAAGGGAGCTAATTGGCCAGTAGGCATTAATTGTTGAATTTAGGTGTATATTTTAATTTTTATCATACCAGCATATCTGTGGTGTACGCGCATGTGTGTGTGTACTATATATATATATATATATATATACTAGCAAACCCGGCGAACTCCGTTTCGCCACCAGATGGCTTCGTTTTATGCNAAAACAATAACAATCACTAAACACTACAGATATAAATGCAAATGAGCTTGGAAAATTGAAATCCAAAAAAAAATGGTGTACAGTTAAAGAATTATAAAATGTGGTGAAGGTGCAAAGAAACACTGAGTACGAAGATTCTCACATGATATAAGTACCTACATACTTAATTGTGACCCACTATTTTCTCTGAACAGCTGATCATCAAATACAGCAGAGAGATTTTACAAGTATTGAACCTTATGAGCATTTACTAAGTGAAATGCAAGGTCGGGGTAGTCCTCAACAGCTGAGGTCTTTGGTGCTGTTGGAGATGAAGTGGGGTGGAGAAGTAACAGCAATATAATGAAATGATGAGGAATGCCCTAAGAAAATAAACTAGCAAACGTCAGCCACATTTCCCACACACAAGTGCCAATAGTCACCAAAATCTAAAAGAGCACCAAAACAGTTTTCCACCACTAAGGCTTAATATGCTGTTGGTAGGAAACAATGACTACTTTATGCATAGTATGCAACATCATTTTCCTAATGTGAGAACAGAAAATGGTTCTGGCAACATCTGAGAAAAGTTAAATTTCCACAATTTTTGCATGAAAACCAGCTATCCTTTTTATCGCTGTCACCTACCTGGAGCATTTTCCATGTTTTAGGCTCAGAAATGCAGAAGCAATAAGGGTGACACTGACACGCATCAAGCGCGCCATCACAGCTATGCACAAGGCTTTGAACTGGCATGCAATTGTTTTTTGTTGTGTTTTGTGTACTATGGGACTGAGTGGTGACCCTATAATTTTATTGATGGTAAGTGTGTAGTAAAGGTGTAATACAGGGTCGTATTATGTTAGTATGTTGTAAGAAGCAAAAAAAAGGAGTTTTTAACTATGTTTAATGGGCTCTAATATAACGTTTGTACCATGCATGATATCTTGTAAGTACCATATTGTCCTTGTAATGGGTATGTTTACTTAAGTAAATATAAAGGGAACAGGTTTAATAGTTGTCAAAAAAAAAAAACATATTTCAAACACTGTACCAAATTCGAGCACCGGGTAGGGAGTGATTAATATGTAGTCCATCATGTACAGAATACTTCCCACAGGACAGGAAAATTCTGTAACGTCTGTAAGGTACAAATCTTACTGAACCTTTGATGTAAGGTCAACATAGTGCCAACAGACATGCACACAAAGAAATGAACACATTTTATTTTTGGGNGAGGTCAACATAGTGCCAACAGACATGCACACAAAGAAATGAACACATTTTATTTTTGGGTCGGCTCTCTTAAAAATATGTACTGTACATAATTTAAAAACACAAACACAGCACATGACTTATTACCTGAAGTTACAACACTGTTTACTATTTTTAACCATATGAAACTACAACAATGCTACATTCTTTACACCATCTATGTATATTTACTACCATATAAACTATATTAAAATCATGATAATGGGTAAATAATTATTTTAGAAATATAATGAATACGATATGAATCATTGAGCTGCTAGCTACTTACTTATTAACCAGTATTTCATTTGATGTACATTTTAATGTAAGAAAGTAAAGTTTTTTAAAAAGCAACACACAAATGTTATCTATGTAGCATACGGTTTATTACAGATATAGTAACAGAAAATATAAATNAGCAACACACAAATGTTATCTATGTAGCATACGGTTTATTACAGATATAGTAACAGAAAATATAAATGCAATACTGTATTAAATTAACTATTATCACTCTTCTTGTATATTCTCAGACTATAAAAATTCTCAGAATGAATGGTATTCAGACTTGACTAAGTACATAACACAAAACAGATTTAACTTTAAAGTACATGTTCAAAGAGAACTACAATAAGTAAAATACAGTAATTCCACGACTGCAACCCACCCCTGATTATAACCCAAAATCCAATTCTTCAAACCCTTTTAAGGGATTTTTATTTGCCCTATTTGCCTTACCTTATGTCGTCAAGATTATACAAAACATTAAAAGTTTAGTGTNCGTGGAAATCGGTTCGTGCGTTCTGGAGTTATAGCGTCAGGAAGGAAAACCCAACTTATTTTTATATAGTAGATATATATATATATAGTACACACACACACACCAACTCTTTTCTCAACACCGGGCTAAGATGGCAGAGGAGGTTGAATTAATCTGGTCACTCACTATTACTCCTAGCCTAGGGACACTGCTACCAAACCAGGTGCCCACCAGTGATGTGTCACTGCACCCCAGGAGAGCAATCTGCAGGGAGGCAAGTACCGATGCATCTTGAACCAAATGTACAAAGTTCAGTCTAACATTTATTTAATGATGTCAAAACAATAACAATCACTAAACACTACAGATATAAATGCAAATGAGCTTGGAAAATTGAAATCCAAAAAAAAATGATGTACAGTTAAAGAATTATAAAATGTGGTGAAGGTGCAAAGAAACACTGAGTACGAAGATTCTCACATTATANAAAACAATAACAATCACTAAACACTACAGATATAAATGCAAATGAGCTTGGAAAATTGAAATCCAAAAAAAAATGATGTACAGTTAAAGAATTATAAAATGTGGTGAAGGTGCAAAGAAACACTGAGTACGAAGATTCTCACATTATATAAGTACCTACATACTTAATTGTGACCCACTATTTTCTCTGAACAGCTGATCATCAAATACAGCAGAGAGATTTTACAAGTATTGAACCTTATGAGCATTTACTAAGTGAAATGCAAGGTCGGGGTAGTCCTCAACAGCTGAGGTCTTTGGTGCTGTTGGAGATAAAGTGGGGTGGAGAAGTAACAGCAATATAATGAAATGATGAGGAATGCCCTAAGAAAATAAACTAGCCAACGTCAGCCACATTTCCCACACACAAGAAGAGCCAATCTAAAAGAGCACCAAAACAGTTTTCCACCACTAAGGCTTAATATGCTGTTGGTAGGAAACAATGACTACTTTATGCATAGTATGCAACATCATTTTCCTAATGTGAGAACAGAAAATGGTTCTGGCAACATTTGAGAAAAGTCAAATTTCCACAATTTTTGCACGAAAACCAGCTATCCTTTTTATCGCTGTCACCTACCTGGAGCATTTTCCATGTTTGAGGCTCAGAAATGCAGAAGCAATAAGGGTGACACTGACACGCATCAAGCGCGCCATCACAGCTATGCACAAGGCTTTGAACTGGCATGCAATTGTTTTTTGTTGTGTTTTGTGTACTATGGGACTGAGTGGTGACCCTATAATTTTATTGATGGTAAGTGTGTAGTAAAGGTGTAATACAGGGTCGTATTATGTTAGTATGTTGTAAGAAGCAAAAAAAAGGAGTTTTTAACTATGTTTAATGGGCTCTAATATAACGTTTGTACCATGCATGATATCTTGTAAGTACCATATTGTCCTTGTAATGGGTATGTTTACTTAAGTAAATATAAAGGGAACAGGTTTAATAGTTGTCAAAAAAAAAAAACATATTTCAAACACTGTACCAAATTCGAGCACCGGGTAGGGAGTGATTAATATGTAGTCCATCATGTACAGAATACTTCCCACAGGACAGGAAAATTCTGTAACGTCTGTAAGGTACAAATCTTACTGAACCTTTGATGTAAGGTCAACATAGTGCCAACAGACATGCACACAAAGAAATGAACACATTTTTTTTTTGGGTCGGCTCTCTTAAAAATATGTACTGTACATAATTTAAAAACACAAACACAGCACATAACTTATTACCTTAAGTTACAACACTGTTTACTATTTTTAACCATATGAAACTACAACAATGCTACATTCTTTACACCATCTATGTATATTTACTACCATATAAACTATATTAAAATCATGATAATGGGTAAATAATTATTTTAGAAATATAATGAATACGATATGAATCATTGAGCTGCTAGCTACTTACTTATTAACCAGTATTTCATTTGATGTACATTTTAATGTAAGAAAGTAAAGTTTTTAAAAAGCAACACACAAATGTTATCTATGTAGCATACGGTTTATTACAGATATAGTAACAGAAAATATAAATGCAATACTTTATTAAATTAACTATTATCACTCTTGTATATTCTCAGACTATAAAAATTCTCAGAATGAATGGTATTCAGACTTGACTAAGTACATAACACAAAACAGATTTAACTGTAAAGTACATGTTCAAAGAGAACTACAATAAGTAAAATACAGTAATTCCACGACTGCAACCCACCCCTGAAAATAACCCAAAATCCAATTCTTCCAACCCCATTTAAGGGATTTTTATTTGCCCTATTTGCCTTACCTTATGTCGTCAAGATTATACAAAACATTAAAAGTTTAGTGTNTTTAAGGGATTTTTATTTGCCCTATTTGCCTTACCTTATGTCGTCAAGATTATACAAAACATTAAAAGTTTAGTGTTACGATTACAGGACTTCTGCAGCCAATAAAACGTTCTCTTACTGCTTGAGCTAAGCACGTGCTTTGTACCTGCTCTGTGTGCATGGTATCTGGTCTGCAGCAAGGTCATTGGAAGTTGATGGGTGTGGGAGTCGCCACGCCACCAGGCAGCACGCGCTGTTGTCAGATCCAGTCACTCTGCACTGTTGCCAATGTCCCNGTGTGGGAGTCGCCACGCCACCAGGCAGCACGCGCTGTTGTCAGATCCAGTCACTCTGCACTGTTGCCAATGTCCCGCAACTGCAGCCAGTCAGTCGGCACATGCTGTTGCAAGCTGTACCACTTACATTTCTCTCCAACGTTATGTGATATGGTAAATTACAGATCGAGCTACACAGCTGCATTTAAGTTACATGCAACTGTATTTGCACAACATGGGAATAGAGNGTGTGGGAGTCGCCACGCCACCAGGCAGCACGCGCTGTTGTCAGATCCAGTCACTCTGCACTGTTGCCAATGTCCTGCAACTGCAGCCAGTCAGTCGGCACATGCTGTTGCAAGCTGTACCACTTACATTTCTCTCCAACGTTATGTGACATGGTAAATTACAGATCGAGCTACACAGCTGCATTTAAGTTACATGCAACTGTATTTGCACAACATGGGAATAGAGCGGCAACCAGAGAATTTGATGTAGACCAAAAATTGTGCTGTACTGACAGAAACAAAGGGACCAATTGAAAAATACAAGTTATTCCAGATGCAAATTTTTAGAGGCCTAAAAGTGGAAAATTTTAAGAAGTTGAAGCAGAAGTTTTAACTTACGTTCATGAGGTATGAAATAATAGATGCAGTGTCATGTACAACAAGATTGAAATCAAGGTACGTGAAGTAGCAAACAGTCATGATATTTCAAGTGTGTGTGTCTATATACACACACACACATCCAATCACATTATTATGACCACCTGCTAAAAGTGCCATCTACAGCGCGTAGCCCTAGACGTATGGCCCGCGACATGGGCTGGTGAAGCGGGTATATAATGCGACAGACAGGCTGGCTGACACAGTGCACTTCCTGCTGTCATGGTTAAGGGAAGCGATTTAACCGAGTTGCAGAAAGGGATGATCATCGGCTTTTGGGCCAAGGGGGACAGCATTTGGAAACAGCGACGTTTGTGAACTGTTCACGTGCCTCTCTGGTAAAGGTGTATCGTGAGTGGACGAATGGCACCATTGGGAATAATCGTCTAGGAAACTGCGGTGCTCCAAGCGCTATTGATGTCCGAGGTGAACGTCGACTACGATAGTGCGCGAAGGCCAACCAACAGGCTANTGGGAGTGGACGAATGGCACCATTGGGAATAATCGTCTAGGAAACTGCGGAGCTCCACGCGCTATTGACGTCAGAGGTGAATGTCGACTACGACAGTGCGTGAAGGCCAACCAACAGGCTACAGTGGAACAGCTCACCATCAAAATGAACCAGGGGGCATCCAGACAAGTCTAACGTAACAGTTCAGCGAACCCTTCTACGAATGGGGCTCCGGAGTAGACGGAGTGTGACTGCACCCATGCTANGTCTAACGTAACAGTTCAGCGAACCCTTCTACGAATGGGGCTCCGGAGTAGACGGAGTGTGACTGCACCCATGCTAACACAGTTGCATCAACGAAAACGACTGGAATTTGCTCAAGAGTATGACAACTGGATCGCTGCTGATTGGCAACGTGTAGCCTTCTCCGACGAGTCATAGTTTCAGCTGCATACAACGAATGGACGTCAGTGTGTCCGGCAAGAAACGTCGGAGAACCGATACCCTGCATCCATTGCTGGAAAAACACAAGGCGGTGGGGGCAGTGTTATGGTCTGGGGAATGTTCTTGTGGTATTCTCTAGGTCCCATTATCAGTGTGGAAGGCACTCTTGATCGATTTGGTTATGAATTCATCCTTGGCGATCACGTTCACCCATACATGAAGATTGTCTTTCCTCTGGCGGATGGGATTTTGCAGCACGATAATGTGCCTTGCCACACAGCTAGAAGTGGCCACAGTGACTGGAAGAGCACGATCAACACTTCAAAGTTCTTCCCTGGCCCCCAAACTAAATCCAATTGAACACCTGTGGGACCACCTCGATCGTCGTGTTCGCAATCTGTCTTCTCCACCACGCACCCTTCAACAGTTGTGGGACGCATTCCTGACAGCTTGTTTCAAGCGTGAAGCTCAAAGCAAGTCGTGGGTGGGCCACAAAGTTCATGCACCGCAATAATCTGTCAGTACAATGGCAGGCTACTATTGTTCAGAAATTCTTGGATGACAATGTGGATAAAGTGATTAACTTTCAGTACAAGTTGGTATTTTTACTGTTTTTAATTTTGAATTATTTTGATCCTACATATTTATTTTTGTAGCAAGTGTTTGTACAAAAAGAAAATTTCCACAATTTTAAAAGATTAAGCTGGCTATGATTTATTTTTGGCAGTGTAGGTACTGCTTTGTTTTTATCTTTTGGTATTAACATGGATGCCTTCGAGCCATGTTTATAAATGCTGGGGAATAAGCCGAAATTACTAATTGCATAGAATTTCAATATAATAAATCAATTGCTTGTGATAATAATGTGACTTGACTGCAATACTTTTTTTTTTCAAACAAATTTAAACGTCACTTGTGTGCACTAAATAATCTCTCCTCCAATGTAGACCATACCCTTGTTTTTAGCCAGAAAATTTGGCAAAAAATGTGCAGGGTATAATAGTGGAAGCAGGGAAATTCACGTTTAGAATTTAAATGAATGTTGAAATGCCAAAGAAAAACTGAAAAAAGAAGAATATTCTGCAAAGGAGAAAACTGGAGAGTACAATTTACATTTTATGACTTTTAGCTAACCAAGGCTTGTAGAACTTTACACGTCATTATTTGTTCTCTCCACATGCTACATGCACTATGGTTCCTGCTGCGATTAGGTAGCCCAAAGGCTGTGACAAGTCACCATGGAACAGTCGGTTCAGCAATGGCAANAAGTCACCATGGAACAGTCGGTTCAGCAATGGCAATGAAAGTGCACCAATCACCTCCAGAACTGACTTCCATCCTCATTACCTTGCAATGAACAGCCACCAGGCCCAGCAGACATGAAACCTAGAGACCCGGAAATTTTGCAGATTCATTCTGCAATGAAGTAGACTCCACAATCCTTTGTGTACTCAAGTCTCAGTTAGTTAATCACTAGCTGATGCCCTAGTTTTACTCCAGAAGAGATAGCATGAGATGCGATTCTTGTTTTCTTGCAGGTTCAAATTTGTTCAGTGCAGGCCTTACAAACTGCAATNAAGAGATAGCATGAGATGCGATTCTTGTTTTCTTGCAGGTTCAAATTTGTTCAGTGCAGGCCTTACAAACTGCAATCCTATTGAAAAAAAAAAGTGAAATGCACATGTGTTTGGTGTCTAGCTTGTCCTCAAAACNTGGTTATGAATTCATCCTTGGCGATCACGTTCACCCATACATGAAGATTGTCTTTCCTCTGGCGGATGGGATTTTCCAGCACGATAATGTGCCTTGCCACACAGCTAGAAGTGGCCACAGTGACTGGAAGAGCACGATCAACACTTCAAAGTTCTTCCCTGGCCCCCAAACTAAATCCAATTGAACACCTGTGGGACCACCTCGATCGTCGTGTTCGCAATCTGTCTTCTCCACCACGCACCCTTCAACAGTTGTGGGACGCATTCCTGACAGCTTGTTTCAAGCGTGAAGCTCAAAGCAAGTCGTGGGTGGGCAACAAAGTTCATGCACCGCAATAATCTGTCAGTACAATGGCAGGCTACTACTATTTTTCAGAAATTCTTGGATGACTTTGTGGATAAAGTGATTAACTTTCAGTACAAGTTGGTATTTTTACTGTTTTTAATTTTGAATTATTTTGATCCTACATATTTATTTTTGTAGCAAGTGTTTGTACAAAAAGAAAATTTCCATAATTTTAAAAGATTAAGCTGGCTACGATTTATTTTTGGCAGTGTAGGTACTGCTTTGTTTATCTTTTGGTATTAACATGGATGCCTTCGAGCCATGTTTATAAATGCTGGGGAATAAGCCGAAATTACTAATTGCATAGAATTTCAATATAATAAATCAATTGCTTGTGATAATAATGTGACTTGACTGCAATACTTTTTTTTTTCAAACAAATTTAAACGTCACTTGTGTGCACTAAATAATCTCTCCTCCAATGTAGACCATACCCTTGTTTTTAGCCAGAAAATTTGGCAAAAAATGTGCAGGGTTATAATAGTGGAAATAGGGAAATTCACGTTTAGAATTTAAATGAATGTTGAAATGCCAAAGAAAAACTGAAAAAAGAAGAATATTCTGCAAAGGAGAAAACTGGAGAGTACAATTTACATTTTATGACTTTTAGCTAACCAAGGCTTGTAGAACTTTACAAGTCATTATTTGTTCTCTCCACATGCTACATGCACTATGGTTCCTGCTGCGATTAGGTAGCCCAAAGGCTGTGACGAGTCACCATGGAACAGTCGGTTCAGCAATGGCAATGAAAGTGCACCAATCACCTCCAGAACTGACTTCCATCCTCATTACCTTGCAATGAACAGCCACCAGACCCAGCAGACATGAAACCTAGAGACCCGGAAATTTTGCAGATTCATTCTGCAATGAAGTAGACTCCACAATCCTTTGTGTACTCAAGTCTCAGTTAGTTAATCACTAGCTGATGCCCTAGTTTTACTCCACAAGAGATAGCATGAGATGCGATTCTTGTTTTCTTGCAGGTTCAAATTTGTTCAGTGCAGGCCTTACAAACTGCAATCCTATTGAAAAAAAAAAGTGAAATGCACATGTGTTTGGTGTCTAGCTTGTCCTCAAAACAAATTTATAATATTTTTAGGTCTCTAATGACACCTTGTGTTGTATCTGTACACAGCCTAATTTCTGAAATCACCAATCGCATTCTTGCTTCCCTTACCAGCAATTCCACACAAAGCCACCAGACTCTCCTAGTCACTTGTAAACAACACACATTCAATACGTTATGTATGATGCATGTTGTTTGCCTGCCAGATGCAGTAATGTAACGCTTGCGACCTTTATCCATAAATTCCTAGCAAATGGTACAGTTTATTCCATGGAGACTCCCCAAATACTTCCCAAAAAGAATAAGCATGGATAATCAGCGAAACTCCCAGAACAATTAACCTTATATCCTTGTCATGCTCACTGAGGTACAATGTATCAAAAACCACAACAAAAGTTAGTGCATAATTCATTTGTAAACACTGTTAGCCTGCAACGTTANACATAATTCATTTGTAAACACTGTTAGCCTGCAACGTTAAAATATGGTTAATAATAGCTTATGCTTTTGTCACCCAAAACAATATCAGCATATTGTCACTATGTACACAAACATATTTCTAAACATAATATAANCTTATGCTTTTGTCACCCAAAACAATATCAGCATATTGTCACTATGTACACAAACATATTTCTAAACATAATATAAGCTTTGGTATATCTGAAGTCATACAGTTTATCACACAAATATTTTAAACATATCACAGCACAATACATACAATGACCAGCATATTTCAGCACCTCACATTTATCCAACATATCAAACTAAACAAGAAAAATACTATGTTTATAAAATTTATTCACCTGATTACAAAATTAATAAACAACTGACCATATAAATATCATGGAAAGTAGTTTAATAAAGAATTAAAAATAACTTTGAATAATTTCTTCTCATGTGGTTAGCATCATTGTTCACAGCTTTCATGAGAGCAAAATTACAACAAGATCTCACTACCGTCTTTTCAGAACATAGCTACTGATATTGATGAACTGAAATAATTAATATAAAATTTACTGCAAAAATAAAAAACTAAAATAAATTAACTGACAATCTTTAATTTCATTTTGTTCTATTTTTTTTCACCAACTACGTGGTTAATTTGGCACTTTTGAAAGCCCTGCTTTATTCCTCATTTTACATCCTTCCACCACATGTAAAATTTACACTTCCGTGGGTATNGCACTTTTGAAAGCCCTGCTTTATTCCTCATTTTACATCCTTCCACCACATGTAAAATTTACACTTCCGTGGGTATAATGACTATTCAGGCATAATTCAAGTCAAAACATTAAATTGTTTGGAATCTAAATATTTTACTGATATGCCAATTTGTACTCTACTGTGTATGAAGCAAAATAACACCCAACTTGATTTCCTATAAATTTAAAAATAAATTACACTCGCAATACGTTAAGACCATTTTACTTAATTTGCTGTCAACTTAACTTGGAGTCTGCATGCGAGTGCAGTTAATGAATGGGTAGTGATTTTTTCAAGGTTGATTAAAAATACTTACTTAGGTTCAAATCCCAGGTAAACCACAGCTGTAGACAGTGTTACTTCATAGTGTTAAGTTTAGGACTGCTTAATATGCAATCTTAATCCCCGATTTGCCATCCAGCAAGAAAACATCCTATGCTAAATAAAACGTAAAAAATATAATAATGAACTTTATTAGTAGTTCTGTCCAAAAACTCTTGTTCTGTCACTGACAACTTTGTGTTAAAAAAATATTCAAACAAATGTCTGGTGTATATACAGCAACTGTAAGATCACAACACATTTAATGGGCAAGAACAACTTCTTAAAATTGTTTTCTGTACCTCTGCAACACAAATTGCATTGCATTCATGTCTACTCTTCCTGAAATACATCATTCCAAAACATTGAGGCTAGCTTGCAGGACATTTTCTGACAGCAAACTTCCTTTTGAAGGATTTGATTGAAAGTACTGGCCATAGCACCCTTCCCCAAGACATCCCAATTCACCTAGAGCCAAAACAAAAACTACCACATAGTTGAAAGACATATCTGCAGCACCTTGTGACTTGAACTTTGAACCATGTCATGGAAAATTTCCCAAACCTGCTCATAAAATTTGCTGAAGAACAATGTTACCAACCAAGCTGCAAGAAATACTGTCATTTACCTACCACTGAACAATATCTATTCTAAGAAATTTACTACTGATAATAATCAGGTAAAGTAGTTACACTTCACAAATTTCCTCACAATGAATTACTATAACCAACCATATAAAGTCAACATGAACAACAGGGGAGCTATATGGACGATTACAAGTCTAACATAACAAAACAAATGTCAGTTATCAATCACTGTCATCTGCATCATTCAAATACGTAACAACACTGCTGTCATCAATGCCCGTCTCATCTGTGTAGTGGACGGATTTCTCTGCTGCCGACTTCACGCACTGCAAACGAATACAAATTATATAAACACACATTTTCCATGCTAACAACATTTTTACATGACAGATAAATACAATGGAACCTCTAGTCATCATTTTTCAGGGCACTTACAAAAATTTCATTACGTGCGGGCATTCAATGTTTAAATGTATGTCAACCAACAACGCAAACCTAACTATGTTAAACTTCATGCTGCATATATACTCATAGGCCTTGATTAGTTATGTTATGTTTCAAGTTTAATACAAAACTGAACAAATGCAAATCTTTAAAAGAACTCATAATACATAAATAAGACACTAGACAAGCATTTCAACTCAACTCACAAACATAATGAAAATAATATAAAAATAATCTTAAGTTCTTGTCAAACTGCTGAGTTGTGCACTATAAAATCCACTATTGAATTTCTGGAAACAATACAAAATTTAGGAATTACCTATCCATTACATATTCTCCTACTTGCATAAATACCCTCACAGGTGGGACATCAGGATATTACTTTTGCTACATCAGCAGATAATTACTGTGCACATTTTTTTAAACAAAGTTTTTTTTTAAAGTTGGAAATGACGTATATGGGTGACGGTCGCTGCTTTGGGGGCATAGAGGGAAGTGGAGAGCGAGCATGACTGACATTAAAGCAGGAAACTGTAACTCCTCCTTAATAACCCCTTCCTGTAGCTAGAGGGGAGTGGTCTGCTGTGCGATGGGGGCATTCCTTAGTCTTGCCACTTCCTCATGCTAGATGGAGTACACCCTGCTGACTATGTGGTAGGATTCCACCATCTCTCTGCCCAGAGCCAAGGCTTTGCTGACCACCTCCTGCTGCCCAGTCTTATGGCGCAGCATTTGGGTTGCAGTGAGAAGATAGCTAGGGTGGAATAGAGGGTGTATTGTAGGGGTAGGCACAGCACTGGGTGGCAACAAGGGCATACAGTGTAAGGAGTGGTAAGGGATTAATTCCCGGGCGGCCTCATGAAGGGCAGCGACTTCCCTCACAGTGCAATGCCCCACACAACATGCATCTTCTTTCCCAGGATAACAAAGTGAGCAAGATTATCACCAGCACTCCAGTTCTCCATGAGGAGGTTCACGGGTTCAAGGGTCTCCTTAACTCCCGGGTGACCAGCATGGGAGCGTCTGTGGTGGAAATAACACAGGTCCTCTCAAAGGCTGTACGGCACCCATAGCTTCCATAATTGCAATTTGGAGCGGGGGCATAACCATACAAAGTCCTGCTCTTCCTAGAACCCTTAGGGCTGTCTTGCCATTAGGCCCCTGACCCTGGTTGGACTGTACTTGAACGTTCTTGGGCGAGCATTCTCTCCCAGTCCTCCAGGTTATGGGTCTCCTTGATGCCGCTAGGTGCCCTGGAGAGAGTGTCCGGTAATTTGTTCAGTTTCCCAAGATACTATGCTGTATCGTAAAAGTGAACTGCACGAGAAGAGCCCATCGACCCAACTTTGATTTGGTCACGCAGGCAGTGTGAAGCCAGGTCAGCGCTCAGTTGTCCATTCATAGGCGGTAGCGAAACTTCTTGAGTGCCCATATGACAGCAAAGCATTTCAACTTGTTTCAGTGGTCTCTGCTTTCAGTCTCAGACAACAGGGTACTGGCATACGATACCACTCCTCTCTGCCATTCTGCTGTTTCATTATATAACACTGCAACCAAACCGACTCTGTTGGCAACAATCAGCAGGATTAACTGTTGGTTAGGGAGTGGGTGGTACAGTATGTCAGGTTATGCGAATTTCACTTTGAGTGTTTAGAAGGCTTGCTTAGTTAGAGCTGTGCCTATTCACAAAATTATGCAGATGTGGAGAATCACAGATGTGTTGATTCTGTAATGCTGATCCACCAATGTGCTGCCGATGTATGAATAAGCTTTTTGCTCATATGTACATTGAGTTTAGGTTACTATTATACTCAAACTATTGTATTGGTGAAGTGCAGCATAATTAAAAGCAATTTTCAATTTATTTCAGTTTACAGTGTCCAAAAAGTAAATAGAGTAACAGAGTAATACAACAAAACATGTAAGTTCAAGTAAAGACAAAAAAAAAAATGTGTTAGTCTATGTTTTGACGCATGACTGGCAATATACCTGTATGCATTTATGACTGCAACTCAGCCCTTAGGAAGCCACTGCAACAGCACTGGTGATCAAACCCGGACTACCAGTTGCTGAAGATGAGTACAACACGCCGTTGCCAGTAACAGTACATAAGCACATCAATCATGCGCCCCTGCCTCGCCACCTGAAGAAGTCGGCCTTCTCTAAGCGAGCGCGATAATACCACCCGCAACACAGAGCTACCCGCTTCTAACCCTCACGAAGAGAACGCAGCAAGGGATGATGTCTCTCACACAGGAAGAAGCAAAGGCAGAAGATGCCCAAATGACTTGAAGGAATGCGTGTCAGCCGACATGCATGCACACAGCTGGTGCAAAGGACGTGACCTACTTTTCAAGGGCAACTGCAACACATGCGACAGAGAAGCGAGACCTGTTGCAGCAGAAATGTTGAAGCCATAAAACGTAAAGGTGTCGCCAATAAAAAGTACAAAACATAAATCCAGAACCGTAAATAAAATTGTATTTAAATAGAAAATAGTGTAGGCAGGTCAACAGGCAATACAGCACATTTCAACCACAATCTATAATCAAAATTCAAGAAGTCAAAAATCAAAGTTATAACAGCACTATTGAAAAACCTATGCAGAAGCTAAACACTGCACATAAAGATATGGTGTGGTCACAAGATATAAACAGATGCTCATGGTTGGGAAAGGGAAAATTTTTAACCTGTGCTGTTACTGGCAGGTTGGTAGCTAGGCGCTCAGGGGGTGGGATGGCCCCAGCAGGGTGGGAAGGGTGAAGAACAAAGAAGTCCTTCGTGACATAATGTGTCGCATAAAGTCTAACTCGCTAGGCGCGTGTGCACACCACTAAACTCAAATCACAGCCACCGTAGTTTTCAACGAATTTTAACCAAAATAATTATTTTTTTTGGCAAATGGTTTTAGTGTACCTACTGAGAAATACCTACATATTATTGCCATGGGCCAGTGAATGTATTTTATTAGGTTTTCAATGCAATTTATTCAATTTTAACAAGGATATTTTATTCTTTTCATAAATTTTTCAGAAACCTTTACCTTAGATCACTGTTTTTGAGTTTGTTACTTCGGGGTTCGACTGTACCAGGTTAGAAAATGAAAACGGAGAGATTAAGGAAATCACTGTAAACCAACAGGAAAAGAAAAATTTACATGGGTACCTATACAAGGTATTTCAGAGTATAGAAGTAAATTTTCAGGCAGTTAATCAAAAAATAAATAAAATATAGATTAGTGCAAAAAGTAGAGGAGAAAGTAAAGAGATTGGAAGAACAGTGGGATAAGAGGTTAGGTGTAGTTTAGGCCCATAGCCCAGAAAATTAGGCCTATGTACAATACTGGGCAAGGTGACAGGCATGTGTTTGAATCTAGACATGTTGTTAATGACAATGAAAGGGGAATACATGTCATACAGTTTATTAAAAAAATATGATAGGGCCATTAAAAAGCTGGCATGTTCAGAGGAACATAAACTATATTTATTTTTAACTCAATTGGAGGGTGTGGCGAAGCTATGAGCTACCAATCGCGAGCAGTTGTAAAATGAATACTCAGATGCTCAAGCAGTTTTTTTTACAAAAGTATCGGAGCACTTTTCAGCAGGATGAATTTTTACGATACTTATTTACACTACAGGCAGACCCCATGGCCAAATATTTACAAAATCTTCACCTCCAGGCCAAATTTCTTGATTTTACAGTATTGGAGGAACGTTTTCTTACCCACATGGTTCACCATTTTCCAGCAAGGGTACAAAATGGGATTAAATGGTCTCGGGGCAACAAAAATCAGAAAAGTAGTAGAACTTCTGGAGGCCTTTGATAGGTGAGATGAGTGGAAGGTAGATTTGGGTATAGGAATGACGATCCCACGGCATTCCAAAGAATAGTAGTAGTAAGCAAGATCCAACAACAACAGAACAAGAGCCAGGAGCCCAGAAAAACAAAGATAAACTTGGAGGGATTAGTTATTGTAACAGGTGAAAAGGAAGGGAAGTGAGAAACAGGCACATTGGACGATGGGAAACCATAGGAACGACACAGATTATGGGTCTGACCAAAAGGAACGTGATAGATAACCAGGGGCAAAGACAAGATACAGATGACAACTTGCAGCAATTACCCCACCTTTCAATGAATAACAGGAAGGGGGATGGGGGTTGCTACCCAGAGCCCACCCCTAAAACAGTACAAGGGACGAGAATATTATTTAAGACGTAGATTAACTATAAAATAATTTTTATACCCAAATTGGTGTGTTATAAACTCAAAATTTTATTCAAGTAGGGTAAAAATGATTAGGAAATGAATGGGAAAAGTAAAATTACTGCATGGAGAATAATGGATGTCCTATGATAGTAGAGACAAATAGGGGAAGGTCAAATGCAATTACAGATACTTGTTAACTGGAAGTGAAGTAACTGCAATTTCAGAGCAGTGTGAAAACAATATTTGGGAAATTATCAAGTCTGATTTACCTAGTATCGCAGTTTTGAATGTAACTGTAGTGGAAGCACCAGGAGGTACGAATAACAATGTTAAAAAACAAATAATGCTTGAAATTACATTTGGACATCAAAATTTAGTATGTTTTTTTAGTGGTAAAAGGACTAAGCATAGAAGCAGTAATAGGGTCTGACTGTTTGAGACAATACCAAGCCAACATAAATTATGCAAATAAGACCATACGGATTAAGGGAAAAAGGGGGGGGGGATAGAAATACAATTCCGCAAAGAAAAGGGAGGTAAGGAACCACTATAGTTAAGGATACTAGAAGAAGTGTATGGACAGGGAACCAAATTTATTATGGCTGTAACATGCAAGTAGTAGAGGACCCAGAACATGGTGGCTATCCAGAGGAACAGTTCTAAAATATCAAAGTGGGTACAAGGATTACCTCAGACATGGCAAATCTAATCAATNGATTACCTCAGACATGGCAAATCTAATCAATAATTTCCTTAAGTCCTAAATAAAAAAATATATATGTGGATCAATAGTAAAGGACCACACACCTTTTGCAGTAAAACTGTACCCAGTATCCTATGCGNACAATACTGGGCAAGGTGACAGGCATGTGTTTGAATCTAGACATGTTGTTAATGACAATGAAAGGGGAATACATGCCATACAGTTTATTAAAAAAATGTGATAGGGCCATTAAAAAGCTGGCATGTTCAGAGGAACATAAACAATATTTATTTGTAACTCAATTGGAGGGTGCGGCGAAGCTATGAGCTACCAATCGCGAGCAGTTGTAAAATGAATACTCAGATGCTTATTTACACTACAGGCAGACCCCATGGCCAAATATTTACAAAATCTTCACCTCCAGGCCAAATTTCTTGATTTTACAGTATTGGAGGAACGTTTTCTTACCCACATGGTTCACCATTTTCCAGCAAGGGTACAAGATGGGATTATATGGAGTAGTAAGCAAGACCCAACAACAACAGAACAAGAGCCAGGAGCCAGGAGCCCCGAAAAACAAAGATAAACTTGGAGGGATTAGTTATTGTAACAGGTGAAAAGGAAGGTACTAGAGCCATCACATCAGGGAAGTGAGAAATAGGCACATTGGACGATGGGGAAACCATAGGAACGACACAGATTATGGGTCTGACCAAAAGGAACGTGATAGATAACCAGGGGCAAAGACCAGATACAGATGACAACTTGCAGCAATTATCCCACTTTTCAATGAATAACAGGAGGGGGGATGGGGGTTGCTGCCCAGAACCCACCCGTAAAACAGTACAAGGGACGAGAATATTATTTAAGATGTAGATTAACTATAAAATAATTTTTATACCCAAATTGCTGTGTTATAAACTCAAAATTTTATTCAAGTAGGGTAAAAATGATTAGGAAATGAATGGGAAAAGTAAAATTACTGTGTGGAGAATAATGGATGTCCTATGATAGTAGAGACAAATAGGGGAAGGTCAAATGCAATTACAGATACTTGTTAACTGGAAGTGAAGTAACTGCAATTTCAGAGCAGTGTGAAAACAATATTTGGGAAATTATCAAGTCTGATTTACCTAGTATCGCAGTTTTGAATGTAACTGTAGTGGAAGCACCAGAGGGTACGAATAACAATGTTAAAAAACAAATAATTCTTGAAATTACATTTGGACATCAAAATTTAGTATGTTTTTTTAGTGGTAAAAGGATTAAGCATAGAAGCAGTAATAGGGTCTGACTGTTTGAGACAATACCAAGCCATCATAAATTATGCAAATAAGGCCATACGGATTAAGGGAAAAAAGGGGGGGGGGGGATAGAAATACAATTTCACAAATAAAAGGGAGGTAAGGAACCACTATAGTTAAGGATACTAGGAGTGTATGGACAGGGAACCAAATTTATTATGGCTGTATCATGCAAGTAGTAGAGGACCCAGAACATGGTGGCTATCCAGAGGAACAGTTCTAAAATATCAAAGCGGGTACAAGGATTACCTCAGACATGGCAAATCTAATCAATAATTTCCTTAAGTCCTAAATAAAAAAAATATATATGTGGATCAATAGTAAAGGACCACACACCTTTTGCAGTAAAACTGTACCCAGTATCCTATGCGGTCAGACCTACTATATATCAGGAGAATAGTAGAATGTAAGGTAAATAAAAGACACACTTTGGGATATTCAAACCCTTCAGTTGCAGTCAGAAAGAAAGGTGGAAATTTAAGACTGTTTGGACACAAAGAAATTGAACACAATTTTGGTTCCAGACACAGAGGCAACTACACCCATAGATGAGTAGTTGCAAATATTTGAGGGGTGTCTCTATTTTTAAAAATTGGTTTGGTTGTTTTTTTTTGTGGAAAATTCCCTTAAAGGAAGAATCTGTAAAATATACTGCTTTTNCTATTTTTAAAAATTGGTTTGGTTGTTTTTTTTTGTGGAAAATTCCCTTAAAGGAAGAATCTGTAAAATATACTGCTTTTTTCAATGCAAGGAACCCCATATTGTTTTAGGCGCCTACCATTTGGTTTAAATGTTTCAGTCAACCATTTTATAAGAGGGTCAGGGCAAGTGCTGGAACCTGAAATATTACAATTTGCAACTGTATACGTAGATATATTGATTGCCTCAAGGGACTTCGAAGAACATTGCATTGAGGTACAAGCCGTTTTAAGGAAACCGCATGAAGTTGGGCTGACAGTGAATTTAGATAAATCAGAATTTTTGAAGGAAGAAATACATTTTCTAAGTAATGTAGTNAGAAGCTTGGAGGAACTTCTTCTCAGGGTATCTGAAGAAACAGGTGTCACTGTACAAGTGAGTGGAAGATCAGTTAAGCCAAGAAATAACTAGAGATGTTAAATATACAAAGGTCTTGGATGAATTAAATTCAAGGAATGGTAGGAAGATAGTATCAGACTTATTTGTCCAAATCAAAAGAGTTGTGACCATGCAACATTTACTAGCGACAGAACCTTTTGAGGTAGCAACAATAGACTTGTTTGGTCTGATGCCCGCAGATTGCCAAAGCATTAAGTCTTTGTTGGTGGTTTTGGATACTTTTTCCAAATTTGTAAAACTTTATCCATTCAGACAAGCTTCTGCCAGTGCTATCACCAAAAGAATNTTTTGGATACTTTTTCCAAATTTGTAAAACTTTATCCATTCAGACAAGCTTCTGCCAGTGCTATCACCAAAAGAATTACTGATAAATATGCAGGGCTGCAACTCTGCACAAGCAGCAAGAAAAGTTTNCTGCCAGTGCTATCACCAAAAGAATTACTGATAAATATGCAGGGCTGCAACTCTGCACAAGCAGCAAGAAAAGTTCAAAAAGTGACCAAAATTACAAAAAAGTAACGAAAAGTCATTAAATCTATTAAGAAAAAGTAATCGAAAAGTAACCCTTTTCATGCTTTTAAATACCCAAAACTTACGATATAATGGGGAAAAGTGCAAGAAATCAACTTATTAACTTATTTGTGTACACGATGGTCACGACAAAATTAATGTGTACATTTTTGTTTATGGCCTCATCACCCCTACAGCCATTTGATCCACACAATTAAAAACAGANACAAAATTAATGTGTACATTTTTGTTTATGGCCTCATCACCCCTACAGCCATTTGATCCACACAATTAAAAACAGAAAAACTTTATTGTTATTCATAAATGTGAACAGTAAAATAATTATATAAGTAATGGACGAAGCACCCAACAAACCATTCTTTTTAAGTGCAAAAATTGAGAAAAAATTAATTATTGACTATAGAAATGTTGGTAATAATTATGAAAATTTTCTAATTCTACTTTGTTATACCTATTTTCTTCACAAAAACACTTTGAAAAAGTAATATACAGCAAGACCCTTTAGATACATTTATTAAAATTCTGAAAAATGTAGTCCTATTAGCCATAAATTTTCTTTTAGTGTGCGTCATTACCTATATTTTTTAAAGACAAAGGCCAAAGAAGCTTATTAAGCATGAAAATGTCTGAAGTGTTTTACTTTAACTACAAATATAATGGACTAAACAATATTATTAATAAAAATACACATCTAACTACGAGAGTAGTAAAAGCATATTTAAAAAAAAGAACTACTAAAGGTGTGCAAATAGTGGATTTTGATGTTCAAATATTTTTGAGTCGCATAGCTACCAGTAAACATTTCAGTAGATACATTTTGGTTGTCAGAAAAAAATCTCAAAGTTCTTTGCAATACAAATAAATGCTTGATCAGGAGAGGAATTTATTTCCTTGTTTTTGCAGCTTTATTTTCAGTGATCCTACTGTTTTATTTCAAGTGACCATCACTGTTTGCGTAGTGGGTGTAGCCATAAGTTTAAATAGGGGTGTCTTCTTGGTTGAATTGGTAGTATATTCTGCAAATACTGAGGTTTGGTGCGTGAAGTTGCAATGCTATTTGCTAACGTAGCGCAAACTGTTTGCACGCGTGTGCAATTTCTTGCTACCGCGGCAGCTATGATGCAACACTATGTTGGTATTGTTTGTGTCCATGCTCTCTTCAATGTAATGAAATTGTAATACTTTTGAATGTGTTTGCAGAAATAAAATACTATAATTATNGTGTCCATGCTCTCTTCAATGTAATGAAATTGTAATACTTTTGAATGTGTTTGCAGAAATAAAATACTATAATTATCCAGAATTAACAAAAAAATATTTGTGTGTTCGTTATATGGGGGCCATGTGGTATGTGAATAAAAAAGATGGTAGTTCACAACTGTGGTAACATAACATTTAGGTCTACATGCCTATTTCGTTGGCTGCAAACAATAAAGAAGAAATATGTCCTCTTTCTGTAAAAGCCACAGTGAAAATAAATATGCGTGTACTGGTTTTTCTTAATAATTTTCTGGTTTTTATCACATTTCTAAACGAGTTATTCTATAACATATCACCGCTGGTAAACATTTATAAAAATAACTAGTTATCATGATCAGTAATGATCCAGCTCTAATAACTATGGAATAAAGGTTTAAATGAACATATTCAAATGAGTAGGAATAAAAAGTCAAGCAAATAACTAAAGTTGTGATGATTCACAAAATTGTGCTGACATGCCAAATCACAGATGTGTAGATTCTGTAATGTAATTCACTGACGTACTGCTGATGTATGAAAAAGCTTTTTTCTTATATTTTAATCGAATTCAGGTTACCATAAAACTGAAACAATGGTACTGGTGAACTGCAGCACAATTAAAAGCAATTTTTAACTTATTTCAGTTTACAGTGTCCAAAAAGGAAATAGAGTAATACAACAAACGTTAAAAATATGTTGGTCTATATTTAAAATACTTAATTATGAACAAAGAAAACACGCATAAGGTTGTTTACATGTTTTGTTGCTGTTGACAGTCAAGTGATAGGCTTGAAACAAAAATGGTGGATTGTTTTTATTTATGCATTGGTTCTACAATAAACAATATGAATGTTACTTGCAAAATATGTACTCTCAAAACCTAGTTCTTTCACAAAACAAAATGTAGGCTAATTGATGATTTGTGCTTGGGTGCTTTGCTACACATTTCGGTTGGTATAAAATATTTGTTTATGAACAAGAATAATCAAAATAAATGCATGTCACAGAATTAATTTTTAAAATGAAAATGTTATAAATTAACTTTTAAATACAATAGAACTCTTTTTTTATAGTGAATCTGAAGGGAACACTTCCTATGTTCTATATATCGAGGAAACTTCACAAGTGCACACGTCTTGAAATAATATACAAAACTGATATACCAAATTTACATATACAGAGTGTACTTTATGTTATTCATGTGTGTGTGTGTGTGTGTGTGTGTGTGTGTGTGTGTGTGTGCACGTGTGCATGCAGACGTGATGTCACAGCACATCATGGTCATGAGCGAGATAGGCAGGCACACAATGGTTTCCACCCCAACTGTGATGTCAGGCATGACACCTTGCTCTTGCTCGCCCAACAAATGAGAGAGAAAGAGAGATAAAAAGAGAGAATTGAAAGGAGGCAGGCTTGCTACTTCCCTCTGATCCTTGCTACTTCCTAATGTCAAGCTGGTAGATTGTCATCTCAGCATTGTGGAGCTTGGGACAAAAACTACAATCTTTGTTTGAAAAACAGTGGAAGTTTAACATATTTTCCACTGAGGATTTCCAGATGGTCTTTGTTACAGAATAAAACTTTCTAACATCGCCAAGCAGATAGTCTCTCTCTTGGACTCAAGCTCTACAATCACTTGAAATGGGAATGTCAATTATTGGCAAATTTCGCATAACAATTTCAAGGTTTGAATGTGAATAATTTGTAAATTACTATTCACAACTATTCAAACTTTCAAATATTCATAATAAACTACTCATTTCTTCTGGAAAAGACATATTTTCTTATCCAAGTCATTCTGTACAAGTTCAGCTTTTTTACGCACATACTTTTCCTCTGATTTTACCACTTTAGTTCCTTCAAGAATAGCTTGAACAACTTTTACTCCCCCCAAGATCATTTCTGTCCAAACCTTTTTTAACTTGGACTACCCTCTTCAAAAAACTTGTCACTAATTGTTCTTATTTCACTAAGGTCTTTTTTGAATCTCTCTAAATCTCCTTCTAGTTTGTCAATATTCGTTTCTCTTCTTAATTGCAAGTTCAATTTCTTCCATCATTTTTTACTCTTTTCTTCTTTCTCTTCAAGTGCTGCTCAATTTTTTTTCTGAAGATTTGTCATGTAGGAAAAGTGGGTACATCTTGCCAAAGTCAGTAATTCCCTGGTAATTGGAATTAATTCTGGTTTGTTGCCATAGTTCTTTTAAAGCGCATGCATATTAACATGTGCATTTAAGATACGTACTGATATGGATGCTTTGTCGTCAGTCTACCAAATTGTGAGAAACCTCTCTCAACATCTCCATTCCCATGGGACAGTCAGACGTATGTTATGACTTCTGTAAGATTTGGATACTTCAGCATACCACAAGTAAGTCTTAGATTCATGTAAGGCTTCCAGTACTGATCAATCTGACTTTTTCATTTGTTACAATTTTTTCTATCTAGAACTTTTTCAACTTATCTACAAGGATATCAACTGGAATATCAATGGGAAGAGCCTCAGCATCCATTATAATATCTATACCACTGCGATCTGAGTTTTTCTCAGCAAAATTATTTGACTGGAAGATCTGTTCCTGATCCCATGATATATTAAGTTTCTGTAATACATCAGTTTTACACACCCTAACAATTAGAGAATAGCAAAGATTTTTCAATTCATCATACAAAACATAAATGAGTGGTTTTTGCTTTTGAAACGTATTAGTGAATTCTGAAAATAATTCAGCACTTGAGATGACCAATGTTAGCTCAGCTTAGAATGTTGGTTTTTCAGGAATGAGCTGATAGCAGGAATTTTTTCAACCAGATGTTCACAGGCATTTTTCAATGTAAGCCATTTTGATGGAACATGTTTCAGTAATTCCTTCCTTGGTACATTCATTTCTTCTTCAATCTTGAACCTTCTTCTCATCTACTTGGAAAGCCATCAAATAAGTGAAAAACTGAAATAACGATGACTGAACATTCTGCAGTAGCATGACCTAAGAAGAAAGTTCCCAGACCAATATCTTATTGATATTTGAAGTCTTTCTCATTTTCTGCATTTGTTGTCTCAACAAGATGAATATTGTAATATGCATCCTGAGCATCTTTGATAACTTGATCATGAAAATAAGGGCCCATGAGCTCAGCGATATTGGGAATAGTGAGTGAGTGAAGAGATTTGGGCAGCTATTAACATCAGGGTCTTGAGAGCCGGTGATGGTGAAATGAGGTTGAGTATGGAGAAGTGCCGGAATGAAAGGGCAGGGGGAATGGAAGTTGCCCGAGAAAACCAGCCGACCAGAGGCATCCTCCTGCATGATTCCTACTTGCAAAAATCCGGGAGTGACCCGGCCGGGGATCGAACCCGGTTTGCCTTGTGGGAGGTGGGCAGGCTAACCACTCAGCCACCGCGGCCCCGATGTTGGGAATAAAGTCACAGAGTCAGTTGCAGAGTCTCAGAAATTTTCACATATGTTTCCCATTTAGAGGTTTTGAGGCTTCAGTTATGGTACTAATCTGTGCTTTCTGAGCGTAGTTTCCTAGGGAGTGACTCTGTATCCCAAGAAGTCGATCTCTGTCTTTCCGAAGTGACACTTTCTCACATGTCAAGGGTGCTGAAGATTTTGGACTCTTCAGGTGCTTTGAGTGTGTGCCTCAAGTTGAGAGCAGGGGGAAATACTGGCTGGGTAATTTGGTTCAGGTCGTAGTAATTGATGCAGAACCACAGAGTTCTATCTTTATCTTTCTTTGGTACTAGAACAACTCAAGCATTGTACGCGGAGTCTGAGGGCTCAATGATGTCTAATTGTTGCATCTCCTCAATCTGCTTCTCGACAATGGCCTTCCTTTTGACCCAGACCTCCCCTGGTTGGTTCTGGATTATTTGGGGACTGGTTAGGTGGATTTTGTACAAAATCATAGCAGTATGGTGAAGGGTGCTGCATTGCTTGAACACACACCGGTGTTCTTGTACAATTCGGATCAATTGTTCCATAGCTTTCCCTTGCAGCTGGTGGTTAAACTCTTCCCTGGTGATATGCTGTTGTAACTCTGGCTCAGTGAACTTGAGCCAGGTTATTGATCTCCTCCAAGTAGCTCCCAGGTAAATTTGTCCTTGTTGGCAATCAATAAACGCTTGTTGTTCGAAAAACCATGGTTTCCCCAAGATGACTGTCACTCCCAGCCCCTTTGCTATGTGAAATCAGGGTTAGTGTTAATTCCACTTCAGTGGGTAGGCAGGCTCCCTTCTGGGGGAGATGGGACCAAATAGATGGTAGTGTCACTGGCGCTTTGGATTTGTTCCCAGAATTTCTGTTCCCAAAAGAAAGGCATTGATTTTTGAAGAACTAAAATTGTTAATTGGTGTTGAAAGTTTGAATGAAAGCAAGTGTTAAAAATAGGCATTTAAACCTTCAACTTGTGTGTTCTCTATGAACAAACATCTTTATCGTTGGTGAAAATATAAACTGGGAAAATAAAATAAAGATTTTATTAACCATACAACTTGCTAATTTTATTTAACACTGCGAAATAAAATTTCATCAGTTCATGATCTTTTCTTTATGTTAATTATTACTACTATGGCTACCTATTTCCCATCATATTACCAATTATACATACATGTAACTATNTTTTCTTTATGTTAATTATTACTACTATGGCTACCTATTTCCCATCATATTACCAATTATACATACATGTAACTATACACTATAAATAGCGTAAAATAATTTCTTCATACTTTTCAAGCAGTCAGCAAAAATTTGCAAAATGCAAGGAAGTTTAAAATAAAGGAACTTTGCTCTATATTTTCAGTACACTGAATCAAAGGAAATAGATTTGAAATACTGGGAAGCGTAAATACAACCAATACACTATGTGTAAGGGTTTCTTTCACATATGCTACAATTCACTGCTAAATTGTAAATTTCTGCGCAAACTCACGTCCTGAACAGAAATCCTTGGCATAGTAATTTGCTCTGGGAAGTGCCATGGTTTCCAATTGGGATTGTGCTGCTGCTTCCAGTCTGGGTAGCCTCTCGATGCTTTCAGTAACTTCTTCACCATCTGCAAGTCAATTACATTACACAACTTCCACAGATCTCCTCACAGGATTAAGGCAGCCTCGTTTTTAATGAAACTATTAAATTTGTCTCTAAAATGTTTACCTACAAGAATAAAACATAGCTCAGACGAGAATGGAATGGTACTTTCAAGATATAATGCATGCTATAACTATTATTTTGAAGCTGTTCAACACCTTTAAAATGTTTTTTCGAGCTAATCTATCTTAAAACCTGGACATGAGAGTTACTACAATCAGAGCTTGTGTTGCACCTTCCAACACACTTTCCACCAATAAAATGATAATATCCCCACTTAAATGACCCACAGGTACACGAAACATGATGAAAACACTACATGCCCATTCAGAACCTNGATAATATCCCCACTTAAATGACCCACAGGTACACGAAACATGATGAAAACACTACATGCCCATTCAGAACCTTGCACAAAGCTGTGATGGTGTATTTGATATTTGATTTGCGTGGCTCACTTTGTGATTACCTATTTGATTTGCGTGGCTCACTTTGTGATGACCTATTTGATTTGCGTAGCTTGCTTTGTGATGACCTATTTGGTTTGCTTGGCTCCCACGCTTCTGAACCTAAAAAGCAAAAATAGCTCCATGTAGGCGACCTTCTTAATTTTAAAAGGTCTCAAGAAATGGAAAGGAATAATTTATATATATAAAATCATTGCACCTTCTAAACTACCTATGTGCAAATAATGTCCAAATGTGAATTTTGTACATAAAGGAGCAGAAACTCATTGGGTACCGTTCTACAAATCTCGCTATCCATAGGTGAAACTCTACGCCATTAAATGAAGAAAGTCAATCTCCTTTATGTGATACGCTAGTTAAACTGCACCGATAAATTCTGCTATGTGTAACACTAACACATAGTGGCTTTTTATGAGCAGCGAAGAAAGCACAGCTGTTCACCAAATCAGCTATGTGTACCTTGCCGCTATATTAGTTCGTCAATTATTTGTACTTCGCTTGTATTGTCAAACATTACTCGCAGCTCGGTGTTAGAATGAGCATGCAGGTGCATTTTAATGAGGATTGAGGAAAGCTATTTCAGTGCTTTGTCGTATACCTTAGAAACGTCTGCACTACCTTGTATATCTTGCGATATTCTGTATGCTACCGAAATATTAGTACCGCAATGCAAGTGTTTCTATTCATGTGTTGCAGTAGTGTATTGACATGGAGGGAAGATGAAGGAAACTTGTTAGAATGGCGATGGAAATGGTGGCAGGCAACGCTGTCAGTGAAGATGATACGTGAGGTAAAGGACAGCAGTGTTGTTATTCTTGGTTTCAGTTCATACTAAATATTTCTGAGTTCTACTTGACGCATTTGACATCACTATGTTTACAGACGACAATAACAACATTATGAACCTGCTGAATGCTGCAAGAGAACCAAAATGTTGTGTGGACCAACATGTCCCACCTGCTGGAGTTGTTGTGGACATGAACATTTCCAGAAACTGCAATATGGAGACGGATGCAGGCACGCACTCCAATTTGATGCATGAAGCGGTCCCTAAAGCAATGCAATTTAAATTATGTCGTCGGTATTTGGGCTATGCTCTGTAATGAACTGGACACTTTCGTTGCTTTCACAAAGTTACACGGATTCCACAGTCACAGTTTTAGATAATTTCCGTAGTCTCTTTTACTGAATATTCTTAGCATATCATTGAGTTACATTTATTTGAAGCAGTAGTTAATATTCTGTACTTATATCAGGTGAGGACATCGTTATTCAATCACTGCAGTCATCTGCAGCCCAAAAGAAGGGCGACGATGTAATAGGTGTGTGCAATATATAAAAAGAATCCGGTATCAGGAAGGAGCCTTATGGTAAACTTGACAGTGCAAAAGCACTTACTAAGTCTGTTCACGCGATATGTAATGATACCCACCCAGAGCAAGAAACAACACCAGTTTGTACTCTTAAACCAAGGAATTCAAGGGAAGAAAATAAAAGATTGCGAGTGCATGGTCAAAAATATGAAGGCTTGAAGAGAGTAGATAGTGTGTACACACAAAATCAGCAAACAGCCATCAACAAGAAGTTTCAGATGTGACGTAATTACTGAACATGCAGGAAAGACATGTATAACCGTTGTTTTTTTGGAAATTAAATATATGGGATGAAAAGAAGGCGTTTATTAACGGGATAGTGGATTTTAGAAAGCCCGCCAGGAGAATGTTGCAAACAAATGCACAGTGCTAGAAAAAAATATTCAAATGATCGCAACTTAAGATATGAAGAAGGAACTAAAATTCGGGTTTGTAGAGAATTATTTATTGCCACTGTCTGTATTAACAAAGATGAATTTAGGTCCTGGATAAAGTAACAACATAAAGGCGGAGGATCANTCTGTATTAACAAAGATGAAATTACATTAAATAAGATTGATGAAGATCAAATGCAAACAAAGAAATGAAAAGAGAATGAGAGAAATAACACGAAAACAAAAGGGCTGAAATTTGCAAGTCAGACAGTGACTAGAACTGATACCCAAAGTTCCACGCCACTATTGCAGGGCTTCGACTTCCACAATTTATGTTGAGCCTACTTTCAGGTCTTTGTCCCACTTATGTGGGAAGGAAGAAGTTAACCAAAATCTTAGAACATGAAAAGATTTCAATATTTCAGCCAAGAAAAGACCAATGTGACACATGATTCCTACAAGGAAGGTAATTTATCAGAGGAGTAGTACAGACTTCATATCACCAAAAAGGAGAAAGCAAAAGTAGCCAAACAAAATGCAATATCAGCATCTGATGAATTTCTTGTTGTGACGATGGACATTAAGAGTATACTGACATGCCCAAAGCTAGTAGTGTCAAAGCAGTACTACAGTCAAAAGCTACACGTGCACAATTTCTCAATCTGTGTGTCAAACAATAAAGATGTCCATTTGTACGTGTGGCATTATGATGAGAGGAAAGTGATGTCACACGAGTTCACAACCTGCAAAGTGCACTTCATAATAAAGAACCTCAAGTATAAGAAAATAGTTCTGATATCTGATGGGTGTGCTTATCAAAACAAAAACCAAGTCCTAACAAGTACTTTGGCAGACATGTCTAAAAAGCACAACATTAAAAACAAACAACTTATTCTCGAAAGAGGAGACACAATGATGGAAGTGGACTGCATTCATTTAACACTAGAGTGCCCTTTTCACCCCTCCACTATACACACCAGATCATTGTGTGACAATAATGGAGAGCACCAGGAAGAACAAGAACAACAATCATTTATACATCATTAATTATGTTGACCACACTTTCTTTAAGAACTACGAAGAATTAGAGTCAATTCTTACATCCATCAGGCCAAGGAAAACAGTACATGATCCAACCGTGGCAGACATAAGAGACCTACGATATCAGGAAAGTAAAGTCTGCTACAAGATCAGTCACTTCAGCGACTGGCAGACCATACCTCAATGTAGAAGGAAGGCGTTGACTGACAGAACCAAATCATCTGTACGATGATCAGTTGAAAATTGATGCCAGCAAGTACAGAAGCCTACAGTCTTTAAAAGAGTTCATGCACAAAGACTACCAACTGTTTTATGACAGCTTAAAGCTTGTATAGTGAAATGGAGTCCAAATATACTTTGCAGGTGGTAGTTGTATTACCATGTGTCAAGTTTACTTTCTTTTTACATTATGCACTACCATTGCACGTATAAATAATTTTGTTTGCTGTGTTTATTCATTATCATCTTATAACAATAGTTTTCCCATAAACTATACTGTACTAATCCGCTAAATAGACATAAGGCACAACCAAAACCCACTGTGTGTAATCTGTTGTAATTATGTGTAATTCCTTGTTGAACTTGCCACGTTAACGCTCAACAACAACTTCAGATTTCAAGACACATACTACCTTCAGGTCAAAGGCACAGAGATGGGTACACGTATGGTCTCATCCTATGCCAATCTGTTTATGGACAGGTTAGAAGAAAAACTTCCTCAGTCACCAACAAACCCAAAAAAACTGCTGGATTCGTTTCATCGACTACATCTTCATGATAAGTACTTCCACTGAAGACTGCCTAATTCACTTTCTGAATAACTTAAACACACACAGTCGGCTCAAGTTCACCTGGTCATACTCCAAAACACATGCCATATTCCTGGATGTGGAACTCACTCTCCATAATAGCACAATTCTAACTGCTGTACACACCAAACCCACCAACAACCTCCAGTACTTACATTTCGACAGTTACAACAACCAATACCTTGCCAAAAAATCCCCACCCTACAGTCTTGCCACAAGAGCAAAACGTATCTGCTTCACCAACAGTGATATTACCAAACAGTGTGAACAAATAGCTAGAGCATTCCTCAACACGGGCTACTCCAGGCACCTCATCTACAGATTCAGCAAGCCATCTCAAATGCCAGAACACAAACCAAGGTCACAAACTCTGATATACCCCTTGTGGTCCCGTATCACGAAGGCCTAAAGAAACTCAGAACCATTCTCCACTCTGCATACAAAATTCTGGCTTCCTCACCACAAACACAAGACCTGTTCTCCAAACCACCCAGGTCAGTCTTCAAAAGGCCACCTAACCTCCGCAACAAACTGTTTCGTCCAAAGCTGCAGCATACCACAAATGACAACCAAACTATCNCAAAAGGCCACCTAACCTCCGCAACAAACTGTTTCGTCCAAAGCTGCAGCATACCACAAATGACAACCAAACTATCGTTCTCAGAGGATCCCACCCCTGCAATAGCCCACACTGAGACTCCTGTGCCATCCACCAACCCGCAAATTCTTTCAATAGCAGACTCACTAGCAGTAAGGCAACTACAACCGTGAAACAGAAAATCTAATTTATCAGTTACAGTGCCAACACTGTAATGCAGAATACTGTAAATCGGCCTCACCACCAACACACTCAGGCAGAGAATGAATGGCCCCAGAACAGACACTAAATAAGCCATAGCTGGTCACAGCAATAACCCACAAGAAAAACTAGTTGCAGCACATGCAGCATCACACAACAAAGATTTTGATTCTTGCTACAGTACCAGAGTTGTGAGAGCCCTACCACCTTCAAGAAATAGCTCAGAACTTAGACGCTGGAAATTAGCTCATCAATTTATAACAAAATCCAGGCAGCCGCCAGGCCTCAACATAAGCTAATCACAACTCCAAACAACACTCAACAGCAATACCGACCAATTTTAAATTTTCCCGCCACACCCTAGTTTGCCACCTCGCCGCTAGGTTTACTACCAACAGCGCCCTTCCACTATATTGCAGTCTCCTACAACTTGCTGCCTCATGAAGCTGGCCTAACCAGCGAAACATCGCGATCGCGCAACTGCGTGAAAAATGTGCCGTCCTTTGTGTGTGTGTGCTTGTCGACAAGTACTAGATGTGAGTACTTGAATTCCTGTCCGTTTATATATTTTTTAACAATAATAGTTATTTTTGTAACATATATGGATTTGACAAAATAAGCAACCAAGCAACATTAAAGAAATCCCAAGCATGTCAATAAAACATATTGGTAAAAGAAGGGCAGAGCTTCACGCTCTTTCAACCAGTGTCATTGGAAGGGAAAGGAATGGTCAGCCATTACATTCGGCTGCCAGTTACCTTTTACCCACGAGAACATCCTGCTACTCATTCTAGAAGGCTAACTGAGCTCTAACATCCTGTGAGGACAAACAAAGTATTCTAAAATTAGAACTTGCGTATACTTAAGATGAAATCCCTTACCCCTCACTCCTTCCAGCAGATGGATACTACATATATGAAAACAAAAATAAATATTTAACAAAAACTTAAATAAACATGTGACAAGGCAACCCAAGATAATGATGCCTTGCGCAATCTAAAATACTTCCCTCTCCGACAGCACTCAGATCACGCATATAGGAAAACATATGGGCTGCTAACAAAAAAGTATAAATCATCTTACCTTAGGAGCAAATATCTGGGTGATTCTGTTGACAATCCACGGAGGCAGTGTGCCCTGGGGGTCCGTCTGGGATACATAACCTAGTTCGCAGCCTCCGTCACCTGCAGCCCTCACCAGGAAACCTTCCTCACAGAACAGAACAAGGCAACACTATCAACATAACACTTCACTCTGGTTCTGCCTGCCTGCAATAGCCTTCACTCCTTCACACATCAGCCAGAAATATTTGTATTACTATGCATTAATAATGGCTAGGCTATATTGTATTTACTCAGAACCAACGCTTCCATTTTTGATAAGGTTGGCACCTCAGATATTAAGTGGGTGTTAAATTTGTGACCTAGGTCATTTTACTTCAGTACAGTCAGATTGCAACACATTTATCATGCTTCTTTATATATTTCACGATTTCTAAGATATTATTTTTATTTTTGCAAATGCTCTGTGAAGTTAACAAGAATGCATTACACATATTTACACAAAATTTGTAGTATGTAGCATTTAAATAAATAAGTAATCAAGAGTAAGCATTTTATTTAAGATAAAATAACAGGTTTATACAGTAATCTTTATAGAAAATACACAAAGGGACTTGAAATTTTATACTAAATACAGAAAAATACTTTATACCGCATTTTCTCTATTTGTATTTGATGATATTACATCTGTAGGGAATTTAAAAAAAGTATTTTGTAAAAGTGAAATGTACTTTAAAATTAACTATTTTATACTGAGACTTCACTGTAATCACATTTTAGGTATTAACATTTTTTAGTACAAATGGTGAAGTTTCTAAATAATATTTTGGTAAGTATGTTAAAAAAATATTCTGAATATAACTTGTTAGAACAAATATTTGGTGTTTTGCTAATATTGTGACGGTTTCTAGCAGACACGTGCAAACAGCAACTCTGTCTGTACTTCCTTAACTGGTGTGTTCTTTCCCAACGAAATAGAGACCCCTCATAGTGTGGCTCAAAAAAGGTATTTTTATCTCATTTCCCGTTTGCACATAAATAAAACTGAGGAATACCCTGCTATAACAAATATACATAATATTGAAACTTTTCCCAAAACAGGATTACAACAAGGATTACAAAACTTCACTCCAGCTTGTTACAAATACACTTTCAAATATTATTCCCTCAGGTTATAACAAGAAAACCCACTTATCTTTTTGAAATCATTTTAAGCAGCAGTCCCCCTCTTATCAGTTATGGAACAGAGTTCAGACCTATTTCAGTCCCTGGCCCTATCTCCTCGCAAAAGGGAGAACACGAGCCTTATATTCAATTTCCACCCCTTTCTAGAAGGATTTCTGATGTTCAAGTAGCATAGATCGCCCCTGGTGACATCACAAGCTGGCCCGCATCGTCTGTTGTCCTGGAGACGCGCAGGGAATGGGTAGACACAAAGAGCCATTGAGAAGGCAGACCAGCGGCCTGCGTACTAGTATAACGCCAGTTCTCAAGCTGGCACTCAGCTGTGGTCAGACGGGGCACTCACACATAGGTAAACCAAGTCCACATCGGCACTTCCCATGTAGCTCACGTAGAAACCAACAGCAAATATGGCAATGAATTCTAGGTGCTTGCACTCGGTGGTAGGTGGGACATTAGAGTACAATAAAGAATTTTTGTTTATTTGATTATATTTTGTGTATTAAATTAAATTTTAGTGTTATGTGGTGTATTAACAGGCATTGTGGTGTTATATTGGCTTTATTGCTATTCGCCATCATGCCTGTATTAACCAGACACGGAACTACTGTTAGCAATAGAAACTGGTACCATTTTTTTCCCCAGACAAACCATAACGGGGAGTAGTTACACAGGGACAGAGCGTTATAGTATGTGTAGAGACAATACATACAGTAATTCCAAACGTTCATTACTTAAATGTCATTACTTAAAAGTATAATCAAAATAGTCACCCACCACTAATAACTCAGTTTTCATAAAAATTTAAAAAAAAAAATTTGAAAAATATCAAATTTGTGTGTTAGAAATATAAGGAAAAGCAAACAAAAATTAATTTAAAAATATGTTTACAGACTTATAAAACCATAACAATAAACTGAAAGGCATGTCACTACTTGCAACTGGTAAACAATAATATTTTGTGAAGGGGAGGAAAAAATAAAATGTTTCTAAAAATACAGCTGAGTGAGCCCCTCACATAGCCTATACACCTCATGTCATATTGTAAAGGGGTAATTTTTTTTATTCCCCTCACTTCTTCTCACAATTATGAATTTACAACTCTCAGTCTACAAAATTTGTGATTTGCATTTGATGCTAAGTATGGAGACATAACAAAACACAGTTAAAATAGTGAACTTAAAATAATAAGAGACTCCTGATTGCAAAGGACAACAAAANTCAACATAACACTTCACTCTGGTTCTGCCTGCCTGCAATAGCCTTCACTCCTTCACACATCAGCCAGAAATATTTGTATTACTATGCATTAATAATGGCTAGGCTATATTGTATTTACTCAGAACCAACGCTTCCATTTTTGATAAGGTTGGCACCTCAGATATTAAGTGGGTGTTAAATTTGTGACCTAGGTCATTTTACTTCAGTACAGTCAGATTGCAACACATTTATCATGCTTCTTTATATATTTCACGATTTCTAAGATATTATTTTTATTTTTGCAAATGCTCTGTGAAGTTAACAAGAATGCATTACACATATTTACACAAAATTTGTAGTATGTAGCATTTAAATAAATAAGTAATCAAGAGTAAGCATTTTATTTAAGATAAAATAACAGGCNCAAAATTTGTAGTATGTAGCATTTAAATAAATAAGTAATCAAGAGTAAGCATTTTATTTAAGATAAAATAACAGGCTTATACAGTAATCTTTATAGAAAATACACAAAGGGACTTGAAATTTTATACTAAATACAGAAAAATACTTTATACTNTTATACAGTAATCTTTATAGAAAATACACAAAGGGACTTGAAATTTTATACTAAATACAGAAAAATACTTTATACTGCATTTTCTCTATTTGTATTTGATGATATTACATCTGTAGGGAATTTAAAAGAAGTATTTTTTAAAAGTGAAATGTGCTTTAAAATGAACTATTTTATACTGAGACTTCACTGTAATCACATTTTAGGTATTAACATTTTTTAGTACGAATGGTGAAGTTTCTAGATAATATTTTGGTAAGTATGTTAAAAAAATATTCTGAATATAACTTGTTAGAACAAATATTTGGTGTTTTGCTAATATTGTGACGGTTTCTAGCAGACACATGCAAACAACAACTCTGTCTCTACTTCCTTAACTGGTTTGTTCTTTCCCAACGAAATAGAGACCCCTCATAGTGTGGCTCAAAAAAGGTATTTTTATCTCATTTCCCGTTTACACAGAAATAAAAGTGAGGAATACTCTGCTATAACAAATATATATAATATTGAAACTTTTCCCAAAACAGGATTACAACAAGAATTACAAAACTTCACTCCAGCTTGTTACAAATACACTTTCAAATATTATTCCCTCAGGTTATAACAAGAAAACCCACTTATCTTTTTGAAATCATTTTAAGCAGCAGTCCCCCTCTTCACAGTTATGGAACAGAGTTCGGACCTATTTCAGTCCCTGGCCCTATCTCCTCGCAAAAGGGAGAACACAAGCCTTATATTCAATTTGCACCCCTTTCTAGAAGGATTTCTGATGTTCAAGTAGCATAGATCGCCCCTGGTGACATCACAAGCTGGCCCGCATCGTCTGTTGTCTTGGAGATGCGCAGGGAATGGGTAGACACAAAGAGCCATTGAGAAGGCAGACCAGCGGCCTGCGTACTAGTATAACGCCAGTTCTCAAGCTGGCACTCAGCTGTGGTCAGACGGGGCACTCGCACATAGGTAAACCAAGTCCACATCGGCACTTCCCATGTAGCTCACGTAGAAACCAACAGCAAATATGGCAATGAATTCTAGGTGCTTGCACTCGGTGGTAGGTGGGACATCAGAGTACAATAAAGAATTTTTGTTTATTTGATTATATTTTGTGTATTAAATTAAATTTTAGTGTTATGTGGTGTATTAACAGGCATTGTGGTGTTTTATTGGCTTTATTGCTATTCGCCATCATGCCTGTATTAACCAGACAAGGAACTACTGTTAGCAATAGAAACTGGTACCATTTTTTTCCCCAGACAAACCATAACGGGGAGTAGTTACACAGCGACAGAGCGTTATAGTATGTGTAGAGACAATACATACAGTAATTCCAAACGTNGACAGAGCGTTATAGTATGTGTAGAGACAATACATACAGTAATTCCAAACGTTCATTACTTAAATGTCGACAGTGAAAGTATAATCAAAATAGTCACCCACCACTAATAACTCAGTTTTCATAAAAACTTTAAAAAAAAAAAAAAAAGTTTGAAAAATATCAAATTTGTGTGTTAGAAATATAAGGAAAAGCAAACAAAAATTAATTTAAAAATATGTTTACAGACTTATAAAACCATAACAATAAACTGAAAGGCATGTCACTACTTGCAACTGGTAAACCATAATATTTTGTGAAGGGGAGGGAAAAATAAAATGTTTCTAAAAGTACAGCTAAGTGAGCCCCTCACATAGCCTATACACCTCATGTCATATTGTAAAGGGGTAATTTTTTTTATGCCCCTCACTTCTCACAATTATGAATTTACAACTCTCAGTCTACAAAATTTGTGATTTGCATTTGATGCTAAGTTTGGAGACATAACAAAACACAGTTAAAATAGTGAACTTAAAATAATAAGAGACTCCTGATTGCAAAGGACAACAAAANTGGAGACATAACAAAACACAGTTAAAATAGTGAACTTAAAATAATAAGAGACTCCTGATTGCAAAGGACAACAAAACCATGTGGGTTCTCATGAATGAGTAATGCCAAGGAATGGGAGGGAAACAATCTCTGCCACTAAGGGCGCAAACAGAGTGCGCAAGGAACAGAGAGAAACACACCTGTCAGGAATGACGTTGCACGGATGAGGCCCCGACGTGGTGGGAAGTCGCGGTGGTAGACAGAGTGGTTTAGGATATACTGCTCCTGTCCTGTGTCGAGCCACGACCTCTGCAGCACAAAGTCACGATTTTTCAACGGGGCTGGGCACGACACTGCAAGCAACAATATTTCCATCACCTGCTGCAAGTCCTACTGAGCAGTGCACGCATCAGCACGCGTCCCTTCATACCTACTTGCGTAATACCCTATGTCGTTGTTCGGATTAAGGCAACCGATGTCGTGAGACTCAATCATGTGCTGGTCCCATACCTTCCTATATTCTGGATCGTGCAGCACATCGTACATCTGGATGGGGGACACATCTGGAAAAGTGCTGCGGATCTGGAACAAGAACAGCACACNTCGTGCAGCACATCGTACATCTGGATGGGGGACACATCTGGAAAAGTGCTGCGGATCTGGAACAAGAACAGCACAACTCACCACAGGTCCCTGGCAAGAGAAATTGACATGTTGCATCTTCATGTGGAAAATAAATGCCTCAGGTTTAGACTAGAGACTTGGCAACAGTACAATTATGACTACAACTACAATCATNTCATGTGGAAAATAAATGCCTCAGGTTTAGACTAGAGACTTGGCAACAGTACAATTATGACTACAACTACAATCATAACCATCTTGTTAAAATTACTACCCTTGCAGTGAGAACATTGCCATCATGTTGGCCTATGAATTGTAAACTGTAATTTGTACGAAAATGTTTACATTTAGATTAATGAAATGTTAATGGGAAAGAATATTGCACATTTGCTGTTACATAAATAACTAACTCTCCCTTTCTCTGCCACGAGGATCGCACCAGCTGAAGAAATGAAAAACAAGAACAGGAACGATTAGGGAAAGAAGAAGAAAGTGACTGGTGGGCAGTGGCAGAGAATCGCGACGAGGCCCTTGGCAAGTTGAGTGCGTCATTGCGTCGGCGGCTCAACCCAGGAAAACTTTTCCTGCCCGTCTGGATACTGGTCATGACTTGCTTCATACAGACATCCATGAATGTGACGGTTTGGAAAGTTTGCAGTGTGGAATAGATTTATGCTCTTTGCGCTCGGTGGGCGAGGAGGCAGGGAACAATACTGGTTTACCGTTTGTCCCCCAAATCTTAGCCAAGTCTTCACTCGAGCGCACTGAGCCTTGTTTTGTGTTAAGGGTATGCCGCCATGCTTAATTTCCCGTGAAAGAAAGACTCGCACTGTTCGCGTTGGGTATGTATGTTTAAATTCACTAGGTTTTTCCAATTAGATTCTGTTCGGCCCAGCGTGGCGGATTTCAAAAACGCAAGTTCCTGGTGTTACCCTGCGATACAAAAGAGCCGATTTAGCTGTTTGTTTGTGGGAGTTTAAAGTAAAGTAGGAAGTCAGTGCTCCTGGTATAACCTTTTAATAGGTATTGGCCAACAGGAGGGAAGGTTTTGTGAGGAAAACGCCGGTTCCACCAGGAACTTGTTACATAAATAACTGAAGACAGAAAAGCAGCCATAAAACACCACACAAAAAAATTCCAAAATTCCGTATTTTGACTCTAGGTTCTGCCTTTATCAAAAGTTATGAATCAAATATGGTAACAAGAAATTACTATGTTCATGCTAATAGCCAAAAGTTTTGCAATATTGACATATTTACTTTAAAATGTATCATTTTATCATCTNTTACTATGTTCATGCTAATAGCCAAAAGTTTTGCAATATTGACATATTTACTTTAAAATGTATCATTTTATCATCCACAGGATGCAACTAGAAAGTATGTTACCTGGCACATGTTGGCTACTCAGGTGGTGAGAATTAGGATATGCCTGCCCAATGACAATATTGCAAGTCTCAATTCTATTCTCTCAGATATTGTTTGCCAAGTTAAGCTAAAATAATCACAACTATCACATATCATACTACTTCATACACTTAGTCCATGACCCAAATATGTACANTTACTATGTTCATGCTAATAGCCAAAAGTTTTGCAATATTGACATATTTACTTTAAAATGTATCATTTTATCATCTACAGGATGCAACTAGAAAGTATGTTACCAATGGCACATGTTGGCTACTCAGGTGGTGAGAATTAGGATATGCCTGCCCAATTACAATATTGCAAGTCTCAATTCTATTCTCTCAGATATTGTTTGCTAAGTTAAGCTAAAATAATCACAACTATCACATATCATACTACTTCATACACTTAGTCCATGACCCAAATATGTACANAAGTTAAGCTAAAATAATCACAACTATCACATATCATACTACTTCATACACTTAGTCCATGACCCAAATATGTACAAATTTCATTCGTGCAGATGGAGTGGGCAAGGAAAAGGGTGAGCTTTCCAAATTCCCCAATTAAAGGACGAAGAATGTACAAAATACAGATGTCAAAAAGGAGACTATCATTACTCACTACTAATCTGTATTATCAGACACAAGGCAGTTAGGGGAGACCATCTGTATACTTCTCATGTCCCCCTATGCCACCCAAACTATGCTTGCCAACCAGCAGGACAACAAAAATCAAAGACACATCTTCGAAGGTCATCTATCACCCCAGGATTGATCAAATAACAGCCACCTTAGCTAATGGGCGCAGAAACATCACAATAACGAAACTGAAATTAAACTTATCACCCGGATATTGACTAAAGCAGAACACTTTACATGCAGTTTGTAAGTTCCACTTTTGCATCATGCTAGGCCAGACTAGTATGCCTCTTATACGTTCGCTCAACCTGTTTCACAATCAGTTTTCAAGTAGTGCTTGATGATGTTTAAAACAGCCAGACTGTGCCCATCATCAGGAATTTTAATCACGGATGTGCCATGAATGTATAAGCCATTTTCAGATTTAAGATAACTGAAAAAAACCAGTTCCAAAACTGTTAAACCTTTGTATTTTTTACAAAATCCCAACGAAGTACCAAACTGCTTTATAATTTTAGATTTGAAACCAATAGTAATTTAGACATAACTGAATTCACATGCTCTTCCGAAATGTGAGAATGACTCACNATTTTAGATTTGAAACCAATAGTAATTTAGACATAACTGAATTCACATGCTCTTCCGAAATGTGAGAATGACTCACGCGTACATTTCTGATGGTAGTACTTTACTCAAACACACAGAATTTAATCTGTATCCTATGCTTACTTAAACAGAAAAATGAAACTGAGTCGCATTATACCTTTATCATTTTGAAATGCGTGCCAGACACAGGTTTGGTCCACACTTTTGTGGTGCCTTTGTTATACTCTAGCTTCCACCCAGCATGATTGTCAATGAACTGCTTCAACTTGGCAAAGTCCTGGTCGTCTGCCACCCGCACCACACCAACATCCATGTCAATCGATCCTCAACGTCTAAAACATAGTATTAAAATAACCTGGTAAAAACACATTATATTAAGAATACAAGGGGCAAAAACCATCCAAAATGTACAGAGGGTACATACACACAATAAAAGGAAAAAGGTTGCAGGGAACAGAACAAAGGAAGGAGGTGTGGAATGGAAAGAGACAGTGGCCCTATGTTCAAATTCACCTGCCAAGTTCCCTTCTGCCTACTTCACCTGGCCCCTTAACAAGTGCATCTAAGTTCTGATGTCAATATGTTGCTGTTCGAACCCAAACCAAGCAGATGGATACACCATAAGAGTAGTTCCTTCAGCCAAAGGCACACATCATGTCCTCTTCACTTGCCCTTAAAGGGACACCCTAGTAAAAAATTTTAAACGCCTTAAGGTCACATCCGGCTATAAAGGCTGTGCTACATTCACTGTAATGTTCCAGTGAGAAAATAACAGTAGCGTTACCATGCGATTTTTAAAAATTGTGTGCTGCATTTACAGTAAAAAAAAAGTATAATGCGACCAATCAGAAATGACCAGGAAAAAAAAACTATTCACATGGATCGCAGAAATTTACAAACCGTGTGTTGGCTAGCCTGTTTCAGTAAAAATATTCTTCTGTTTGTTATTAAAATATTTTTATTTTGCAGGAAAATGTTGAGCAGTTAATAGTGGTTAACTTAATTACAAACAAAAAAATTTTGCAGTATTATTTTTGGCAACTTTTGTAAACCCTGAAAATGCTATAACCGTAATTATTTGCTTTGAATCAACTGCATCATATAAAGTTATCAAAATTAATTTTAATTCAAAATTGTTTCCATACATAATTGATTATGTGCAAGTTTGTTATTTTGTTAAAATAAACGGAAATCAGAAATGTAATACTAAGTCCATAGAACACACTTTCCTAACAAGAGTTAATTTTGCAATGACTTCCGTTCATGGAATTGTCTTCTTGTAATTGGTGCATAGAACTCCGCGTAAGAAAAAAGAAAATTTTCAATCCTCCCTATGCTGTTACTGCAAGCAGGTGTCCATCTTATGCTAGTATGTTGTGTTGTAATACGCCTCAAAGGTATGTGCGTGTTGACTTTTCTACTATTAATTTTTACTGCGAATGTATCACTGCCTTAAGGAAACATTGTAACAGCAACGGAAAATAGTATAAACAAGCTTCACGTGTGTTCTGTTTCCTCAGAATTTTAAGTGGCGACTATACGGTTTTAATACAGCAATCTGTTCAGAAAAGATGCAGCTTTGTTTATATAGAATAAAAAACTGTTTTACAGAAGGATAATTACAGTAAACGTAGGGCTATTTATAGTGAATTTCGCTGACTTTGGCACGTTTCAGCTACCAGATTTGTGTTTCACTACCCAAATTTATAAATTGGCAACAAACAATTGAATCTCATTTCTATCCTGAAAAAAAGATTNATTGAATCTCATTACATTGAAATATTCCACAGTTTTTTTTAAATTATAACAGACATAACTGCTTACAACGAAACCCATATGATAACTAGGGAAGCCCCTTAACACTGCACTCTTCATTATTTGTTTATTGCATCTTTATGTCACTATAGCTTAGAGGTGGGTCACAGAGTATCAACCTGCTACTATGTATCTGATGCATACTTGTATCAAGTATCGTAAATGAGTACACTGCCGAAGTATCAGATACATTTAGTATTAGTTTAACATTCACCGCCAGTGTGTTTCGTCTGCTGTTCCATGTAATTCTGATACAACAACATTTTAATTGTATTTAAAATGTACAGTTAAGATGAAACCCAATTTCTTGATTCAGATTTGGCAACTGCTTAGTTAAGTGATTTAGTTTAAAAAAAAAAAGAGAATAATTTATAACTAAGTTTTTGTTTACACAATTTTCATATATAGTAAGTTCATTAACCTCTCTGAAATATTTTCGCACAAATGAAATCTTTTATTATGATCTTGTTTTAATCCATTCTTTATTTCACTGTAAAATATAATACACAGTACACCAACTCAAAACACGTACTTGAAAATGACCTGTATCTGATGCAGAAAGTATCGGATACTTCGTCCAGATGCACGTTTGTAACTGTAGCAGTGTGGAGCAGGCATACAGAAAATAGCTGTAACAACCCTTCTCTACCATAACTGCTTCATCTTACCATCTGCTGGGCACTGTTGTTTGTAAACACATTATTGCAAAAGGATACTGTGTTTAGTTCATTTATTAGTAAGAATTTTTATTTTTGTGAACATTAAAAGTTATAGCATGAGTAAAATGAACAAAACTGCACACTTAGCTACGAAGGTGTTAGAGTGAAATAGTAAAATATTATATTAGACAAGAGAACAACAGCATGTAGCAGTGAATTTGAATAATGCAGCTTCAATTTTCAGGAACGTTTAATAATCACCAAGAAGAGTTTAATTTACAGACACATTCTGAAGAGGCTCTAACTGTATCACGATTTAATCAGCTAAAACTGGTACACATGATAAAGCATAGAGATATAAAATAATTGGACAGAATATAAAGATTAAGATGAATAAATGAAAAAAAGATATCATGATTTGCCATAATTTAAATTTATTATTCTCCCGCACTTAAAAAAATTCATATTTCTCCAGGTATTTGGAAGGACCTCTTATTCTTGTGGGTTGAACAAGAGATATTTGTCTTCTTCAAACACTTCACAGACACTGTCTAGGTTAACGCAAGGCTTGTGGGTAGGAGAATTATTTACATTTCTTCCTGACAAAGGTGAAAATTACCTGACATTTCCCTGACTATTCTCTGTCAGATGAAATTCCCCGACTTTTTCTTGTGAGTGGACACCTGCAAATGTTGGATGTTCTACCTGCTGTCAGGTATCAAAANTCATATTTCTCCAGGTATTTGGAAGGACCTCTTATTCTTGTGGGTTGAACAAGAGATATTTGTCTTCTTCAAACAACTTCACAGACACTGTCTAGGTTAACGCTAGGCTTGTGGGTAGGAGAATTATTTACATTTCTTCCTGACAGGCGAAAATTACCTGACATTTCCCTGACTATTCTCGGTCACATGAAATTCCCCGACTTTTTCTTGTGAGTGGACACCTGCAAATGTTGGATGTTCTACCTGCTGTCAGGTATCAAAANCCCCGACTTTTTCTTGTGAGTGGACACCTGCAAATGTTGGATGTTCTACCTGCTGTCAGGTATCAAAATACTTGGTTTACAAAATTGATGGTTTAATACCTCCAAAACTGTGGGGTAAAAGGAAACAACACAGAAAACTGCCTTTTTCGTTGNTTACAAAATTGATGGTTTAATACCTCCAAAACTGTGGGGTAAAAGGAAACAACACAAAACTGCCTTTTTCGTTGAATTTGACACGCTGTTCAGCTCCAAATTCAAATTGTTGTACTACCCTCAACAAATTATTTTGGTCCACACAGCTACAAATTCTGAAACTGGTAAGTTTTCTTTCCATATACGTATTCTCTAAGGCGTCGCACGCACGAGTTGGTTGTCAAATTGCAAGGAGAAAGGCACCAGCGTCTGGCAAATACACACACACACACACACATTGCAATAGTTCATTCGACTTTCCGCTCCAGTTTTAAATAAACATACACACAAGTAAAAATATTTCATTTGTTTGTATATGTTCTCCTTTCCTCCAATACAACCCAGAGTAGCGCGACCAACGTGTAGGCCTATAAAGGTAGAGAAATTCTTAAAAGATTTTAATGAGTAATTGGCCAGAGCGTGAGCCGTATTTTCTTTGCAGTTAACTACACAATCTACGAGACGTGGAGAATGAAGCCGCGTCTGATTACGACTCCAATACAATAAGTGCCAGGTATGCCTATTCACATGGAGGAAGGAATCAGCAGTTGCAACTAAAGCATAATTAACACACTGGAACGAGAGAATAATGAAATGGCGAATGAGACTGAAACCAATGTAAAGGGGAAATGAAAACCCAGTTACAATGCCAATCACTAACACTAGCTCTAGTACCCCTCTTACACCGGAAGTGTTTATACAATGTCTGTCCGTACAAATGGNATGCCAATCACTAACACTAGCTCTAGTACCCCTCTTACACCGGAAGTGTTTATACAATGTCTGTCCGTACAAATGTCTCAACTAAATGTTAGTTTTTATGGCAAAATGAAAAAAATGTCACAACAAAATGCTAGTTTTTCTGAACAGATGACAGAGCTTAAATCTGATTTAGACTGTAAAGATGAGCATTTGACACAACAGAATGCCAGTTTGCAGGAAGAAATGTCAAAACCGAATTCAAATTTGCAGACACAAATCGCTGAACAAAATTTCAGTTTTGAAAATAAAGTTGTACATTTAGACCAGCAATTTGAGGCAGTGAATAGTAAATTTCCTGAACTCACAAATCAATTGCATACGAACGTTCAAACATTACAGTCACAAGTTGAACATACTAATGCCACTGTTACTGTTTTGCAAAATTATGTAACTGATTTGTCCAACACAAGCTCATGTGACACAAACATGTAAAATTTAGTCGCTACGAGAGAATTTTGAACGTCTCGAAAACAGGGTGGACAAGTGCATTTCACACACNTCTCGAAAACAGGGTGGACAAGTGCATTTCACACACTTTAGATAACACAGAGAAACAAATAACAGCTGCCAAATACAGCGTTACCTGTGTGCATAATTCAGTTGAAGTTCTAGCTAGACTAGTAAATGCCATATTAGAAGAGACACATGGTTCGATGGAAGTTCAAATTACAGAATTAGAAACCCGTATTTCCCAAGTGGAAAATCAGCCTATTAATTCTTCACCAGTACCTGAAGCTAACGTAATGGCCAACATAGATCACCATTTGACAAATTTTGAATGTCACATTTAACAGTCATATGCCATATGCCATAATGTTAAGCAGAGTACTGACCTACAAGCAAAGTTAGCTGAAATTAATGTTAAGTTAAGTGAGTTGCAAGTCGTAACTGACCCTACCCGCACACCAACACATTTCAGCAACGTTACCCTTCAAACAACATTTCCGGCAGATCATGAAAATTCTTTTCCACACACAAGCACTATTTTGAATATGACAGCCGCACTGTTACATTACCCGGCTAAACAAAGGTCGGAAGGGATTCCAACTTTTTCCAGTTGCAGTGTTGAAAACCCAGTTATTTACCTTAAGAAAATTGAGGAATACGCTAAATTGTTTGGTTTGGCAGATAACTAACTACTCTTATGTCTCTGACATAGCCTAAAGTCAACTGCTTACTTTTGGTGAGAACTCATCAAAGAACAGGTGCACTCGTTCTAGAAGTCCTAGCGCATATTTATAGATCAGTACTGGACTGCTAGAATACAGGGAAACCTGAGGGTACGACTACACCTGGAGAAGTCTGAACCTAAGCAGGGTAAAACTCTCGAANTGCTAGAATACAGGGAAACCTGAGGGTACGACTACACCTGGAGAAGTCTGAACCTAAGCAGGGTAAAACTCTCGAACAACATTTCAGTGAGGTGTTTGAGAGAACAAGACACTTGAATGCCCCTATGGAAGATGAGGAACTAGCGGAAGTGATTAAATCACAGCTACCACCTAGGTATCAGGACAGGTGGATAGATAGGCCGTTCAATAACTTATCTGATTATTGCCAACAAATACATAAGATCCATCAGTCTGAAAGGCAGAGACAAGTGCAGTATCGTGATCCTGAGAGACCAGTTCAAGTTCGCACATCACCATTGTACCAGCAGACACACACCAGGTCTCAACCAAACCCAAGCAACACTAACAATAATCCTAGGGTACACATTATTCAGTTCGACACTGAAGATGAAAAAACTGTGAAATTTAATCAAAGTTGTGTACATGTACCAGGTCAATTGTACAATGGTAAGGCAGGAAAGAAGCGTGGTCAAAGTTATTCACCAGACTACCGTAAGAATAAACATAAGAGTCTACTGGCAAGCACATCCTATTGGTACAGACCAGCCTGGATTTGTGGTAACGAATACTATGCCCCTGCAAAGTTCTCAAATTAACCAGCAACCAGTACAGCAATGGCATACTGGATCTCAGAGTAATGTGTCAATACCAGTTAAAACTCAGTATTATCATTAGAGCAATGGAAATGTTAATCAGCAATGGTATTTCCAATGCTATGATCACTTAAATTCATTGGCTCCAGCATTTCCGCCGCCTGGTAAAAATAATAATTTTTCTGCCGCACCAAGTGACAATGTTTACGCACCTAAGGGTGCATTGAACTAGGAAGGGTCTGTGAAGAACGTCTCCGAGCGCTGACCCAAGATTCTGTACTGGTGGGGACAACCAAAATTAATAATCCAGTTTGTGTATCCAAGTCTGTATCAGAACCTACAGCTCAGTCTGAAGTCAAATCTAATGTTTTAAACTTAATGATGGATGAGTCCGAACGTGAGTTCTTGTCAAGAGAAAGTGAAGAGGCACTTCCATGTTCAAATGTATCTTTATGTACTGAAGTTAACTTTAATATTTGTGAGATTTCTGTACCTACTTTTCTCGATAGTGGAGCTGAGGTCAGTTGCATAAATGAAGACATGATTAAGGAAATTGAGAATTTAGGTCACAAGTTGCNCTCGATAGTGGAGCTGAGGTCAGTTGCATAAATGAAGACATGATTAAGGAAATTGAGAATTTAGGTCACAAGTTGCTAGCATTTCCAGTGCCCAGGTGAGAAATTATACGTGTTACGTCATGAGCGACCCTTATAGTTAACAGGCAGACCATGTTGTCTATAGATGGTCTAGGGTGGAGGAAATGGGCAAACGTACTGATCATCAAAGATTTTGCCAAGCCATTGATATTAGGTACCAACTTTACATAACAGTACTAAATTATTTTTAATTTTGGTGGTTGGTTTATTACTTTACCCGAACTCGAGTCATCATTACCAGTTCCTGAGTGATGGCGAACGTCCGACAACGTTGTAGGACCACTGAGAAAAGACTGGGATATTTCAGTTGTGTAAAGAATCTAAGTCTTGCTATGCTATCTGTTACTGAGGAAATTAGTAATGCTATTGCCGCAGATTCCACTATTTCTGATCTGCAAATACAGCGGTTGTACAACATGTTAAAACAGTACCAGTCTTGCGTGTCAGAAATTCCAGGTCGGAATAATTTGCACAGAGTGAAAATTAAAGTTTTGGATAGCGCAGTTTTCCACAAGAAGTCCTATCCTATACCAGCCAAATATTTGCCTGAGGCAGAGGAGTACCTAAAACTGATGTTAGAGTGGCGCATTGTTTGTATTGATTATTGATACTGCATTGATGTTAGAGTGTACCAAAGTGTCAAGTTCTTAACAACTCTGGATATCCCTAATGCTTATTGGCAAGTACAATTTTCTGATGATTCACATCAGTACACTGCATTTGTGTTTCACAACCAGCAGTACATGTTCACAGTAATGCCATTCGGTTTGTGTAACACAGTGGCGGAATTTACATGATGCCTAGATGTCAAATATGGGGAAGAATGCCGAAGCTTTGCACATGCTTATGTTGACAATATTTTAATAACTTCAGCATCATTCGAAGAACACTTACAGCATATTCACATTGTGATGAAAAAGTGCTGGGATGACTGTTAAAATCTGAAAGTCTCTGTATGGCAGAAACAAAGTTCTGTTTCTGGGACACATTCTATCTAGTGAAGGCATTCTATCTGTTTTGCAGTTTCCTGTCCTGCAAAATACCCACCAACTTAGAGCATTTCTAGGTGTTCTCGAATTTTACTGAAATTATTCAGACAGAATTTCAAGCATTGCTGTACC
>NQII01000722.1:387385-491647 GCA_002778355.1 Clitarchus hookeri
GGCGTAGTTTGCCTGAAGTCAGAAAACACGCACCGCGGAAGAAATAGCTGACAAGCTGGAAAGTGGTGCCGAGAACACACCCCCCCTCCCTAACCACGGGACAATGTGGACACGCACCACGGAGGAATAAGCTGACAAGCTTTGAAAGGACACCACCCACCCCCTCCCCCAAAAAGAGACACATGTGCCGACACTTAGGGAGGGAGGCTAAAAAGGATATAAGCCTCTTTGCTGGGTGTGGGAAATAGTCACAAGATTGCAGCACAGAGAGGTTAGTTCGAGAGAACAGTTCGTCATCAGTAGACCATCGGTCAGTTCGCCAGTACCGCACACAGAGAGATCAGCCGCGCCGAGTGCGGCCGGGGGAGATCGGACCCCCGGCCACGTCCATCAGTCGAAGCAACGATCAGCTGGTGGCACGGAAGTTCGGTACCGCCACACCGGGATGCGCAGATAGTAAGTCGCGACATTAAAGTGTCAGCCAAATTGGGACGCGAAGTACGAAACGCGAGATGCAGGGCCGATTCAGAGACAGTTACCAGAGTCACGTCGGACGCGTAGTTTCACCACGTCGGGACGCGAGTTAGCCAGCCAGTTACCGCATAAGTCAGTCAGTTGCAACGCACCGATAAGGCGGAGTCGAGTGGTGAACTTCACCGAGAAGTGCCATGTCGAGCTAGTGGGATTGTCCAGTGCAGCCCGTAGCCGCGAAGAACGGGTGGGGGCCCACACACAGGGTCCCTCGCCGGGACGTGGTAGGGTAGTATGCAGTCCGTTACTACCCTATGCCGAGAACGGGAGCGAGTGGTGAGCCCCNGCGAAGAACGGGTGTGGCCCACACGGGGCCCCTCGCCGGGACGTGGTAGGGTAGTAAGCAGTCAGTTACTACCCTACGCAGAGAATGGGAGCGAGTGATGAGCCCCACCGAGGGGCGCCACATTGAGAGGAAGCCAGCTGTGTGCAACAAGCCAACCACAGAGGGCCTTTAGCAGGGCCATCCAGCTCACCAGACCTATCAACTGCCAGAACAACTACCACGCAACATGTGCAAATAAGTAACCCCGTCGTCACTCGGCGACCTGTCCTGACACAGCGTTAAGAAGTCGTGACGAAGTCATTGTGTGATTTACCCTTAAATCCCAGGCACCTTATAGTCTGTGCCACTGAACATTAACCAAATACGCTACGAATCATCTATACACCACAGGTGGGGAGCACCTTCAATGTGTTAATTGACTTCCTAACGTGGGGAGTAGCGTCAACGTAGTGTATCACCCTGCTCAAGGACGTGAGTTCTGACCATACACGGATGCTTATGCATATGCGTTGGGTGCTAAACTAGCCCAAGTCGACGAAGAAGGCGTAGAGAAGACCGTTGCTACGGCAAGCAGGACGTTAAATAACGCAGAGAAAAACTACACCGTTACTGAACGAGAAGAGTTAGCTATTGTTTGGGTGGTGCACAAGTTGAGATTTGCTTCTAGGAGAGACGATTAAACTGTTGACTGATCACCTGCCTGAAAACTGGAAGAGCGTTTGGAGACAGTCTAACTCGTTGGTTACTGTTGTTACAGGAATACGATATTGAGGTACAATATAACAATGGTACTGAAAATGAGGTGGCAGACTGAGTCACATATCTGATGCTGAACCTAGGTTGTTAAGGCCTCCTAACAAAATGAAAGAGTTTGTGGTGGCCAGTAGTAATTCAGTTCAACAAGCAGCTCAAGGAACTTTTGAGACTGCTAGTTACCCATCAAGATGAGTTCTCCCAGAAAGGCAAGTTTAAACTAGAAACACTGCCACTTGAAGACGAGTTTTATTGTCTCTCTTATTTGTTGAACAAAAATATTTTGTTCTACCACAGTGGTAATACAGATAGTTTAGAACAGTACTGGAAGCCTGTGATTCCAGCCAGCCTTAATAAGCAAGTTATTTATGAAGTGCATGTAACACTTGGTCATGTTGGGGCATGTAAATTGTATGGCACTGTAAAACACCAGCTGTATTAGCCTAATATGTTAAGGACCATCCGACAGAACACCACATCCTGTTACTTGTTGTCAGAAAGCAAAGCAACCCGCTGAAAATCTACAAGGCGAGCTCCAAGCAATTTTGCCGCAAGAACCACTTCAGTTAGTGTCCGTCTACATTTTAGGTCCTCTACTGCAATCTAAAGCTGGAGAAAAAATATGTTTTCGTCATGTTTTCGAAAATATACAAAATTGTATCCATTACTGCAGGCTAATGCAAAGATCTAGCAAATTTAAAGTTGTACATATCGGAAGTAGGTAAACCTATCTGTATTGTCAGATGAGGGTAGCCATTTCACTGGAGAGTTATGGCAGAACAGCCCCAGTCAATTAGGAATAGTACCTACTACTATATCTGCAAGCCATCTCAAAGTAACCCATTTGAACGTAGCATGAAAACTTTGGGAACAATGCTACAATCGTATTGCCACAGTAATCAGCAGAACTGGTGAATTTGTGATTAATCTTACTGTGCATTTTTCAACCGGTTTCACACCCAGGAATTAAATACGATAATGAAAAAAACCTGCTTTCAGACAGAAAGTAAAATATAATTATATATTAATGGTATTAATGTAAATTTAGTTGTTTGTAGGTTATATAAAATAAGGATAAGATGTGTTGTGCAAGGAGATGTATAAAGGTTATGTAAAATTGAATGGTTAAGAATAGATCAATTGTTTTCTTGCGAGGAAACAGAAATATGTAAATTGCTGAGAAAAAAGACTTTCGCAGAGTATTATAGGTGAAAAGAAAAGGAAAATAACTAAAAAGTCATAATGAAAATATTGTAAGCCAAGTTTTAGTTTTAATTATTAGGTGCTGGTGTAATTTAACATATAGATAGTGATTGTGAATTTTCTGGAAATAAAGTGAAAAAAACTTGTTGCAGCAATTATAGTGAATCAACGCTTAGGTTTGTTTCGGTTTGGCCCAAATTCATAAAGTTTGTTCCAGGCTGAGAGGGAGGAGGGTTATGTAACGTTGCGGTTTTCCAAGTATTATATTTGTCTTTGGTTGCAGATTATTTGGTTGTGGTGACAATTAATTAACATACTTTTCAAATTAAGAATTATTATATTGGCTCTCATCTTGTCATTGCTGATTGGAGGAGAAATGTGGCGTGGTCAGACAGCCAATCAGAGAGCAAATAACAAAAAGTATGATGCTGAAGTTCGAATCAACCTTTTTTCTATAACAAATATAGCAACCACTGACGAGAATGGAAGTGTGAGTTGAATATTGAGAAAAGTTTAATTGATATAGTGAGTCAAAAGTTTAATGTGCGTGGGTAGCACCAGTGGTTTAATTTGTATAACTATTTACGATTAAACATTTTCTTCTTCTAAATTCTTTTCTGCCCACGTATGTCGCCATTAGGGTGTAGGCAGCTTCGAGTTTGCCTCCCTCGTAAATTTCTACACAAGCAGTTCATCTATAATTGCTGCAAGATTTTTTAAAATTTCGGTAATTTTCTAGATTAGGGGCTTTTCTGAAAATAAGAAAAAAAACTCCAGAAAGTGGTATATTTCGACTCTACTAATAACGTAGAACACGAATATATTGGGGGCATAGCTTTAAAATAAGTACAACATATTTTAAAAAATTGAACAAGTTTGTGAGGTGACTGTTTCTGACAGTTTGTTTACGTTTTGAACGAAACGTTTTATGTCAACAGAAGTTGTTTTAATGAATTCAGCATAGCTTACCTAGTTGATATTGAAGCGGCCGTACTGTTAAAATAAGTACAACATTTTAAAAATACTCGCTACATGTACGAGTAACTGATGTTTAAGTTGACTAACGTGTGCCGCCATTATTAATGGCTACGCAGTGCAGATTTCACGCAATCTACCGGCGTTAGATGTCATCGCCGGCCTTACGTTAGTATGCATGCAGGCAGCGGTCGTGGTCAGTTCGATGGTGCTTCGTTCGTGATTTAAGACGGAAAAAAAGCAAGCAAGACTACGTTTCTGCGTTATATTAGCCTATTAACGAGTGCTTCTGTATATATATTCGGCTGTAAATGAGTGTTTCAGTGCGTTATATTCGCGTATGTGGTGCTTCGTGAAAACTGTGATTTCATCGAGTGATCTGACGTTGAATGGGCCATTGACAAGAGTATGTACAACCCGCCTACATTGGTGAGTGCATTTATATTATTTGTGTGGGTTTTACGTTCCTTTAAATCCCTAAAATCCTAAATTCGTAGTTTAGTGTGAAACCCACAAATCCTATCCGGTAGCTTAACGTGCAAATGTAGTTATATTACGTAAGTCAAACAAGGCTTTTTCCGGACGTTTATACAGCACAATTTCACATTCTTTCTATACTAACCTTGGATTATTCGTAGGTAACGCAGAACACGACTATAGTAGCGTCGTTAACGTATGACTAATTGTATAATATGTGCCCACCTAACCGAACAGAACCTAACCCCACGATGGGTGAATCACTATTTTACATTTTTAAACTAACCTAGGATTGTAGCGATTTTAACTAACCTAGGATTGTAGTTATTTAAAATAACGTAGGATTATAGGGTTCCCATGTAGTCTGTGATTGTAGGGTGTTGATCGGAGATTTTTTTAATATTGTATAATCTTATATTACTGTACAACCTTACAATCCTAGGTTAGTTTAGAGCCGTACAATCCTAGGTTAGTTTAAAAACGTAAAATAGTGATTCACCCATCGTGGAGTTAGGTTCTGTTAGGTTAGGTGGGTACATGTTAGGAAATTCGTCGTACGTTAATGCCCCTAGTATATTCGTGTTCTACGTTATTAGTAGAGTCGAAATATACCACTTTCTGGAGTTTTTTTTATTATTTTCAGAAAAGCCCCTAAACTAGAAAATTACCAAAATTTCATCCTAAATAATATAAATCGAGCGATTTTTGTCTAATTTGTTGGAGAAGAAGAACGAATCAATAAAAAAAGGAAAACGGAATTTTGAACTTCTATTTCTACTGAAATGCTAAAACCTGTATTCCTTTCCTCTCCAGTATCCCTTCCAGTTCCCTGCCTCTCCCTACCTTAAATACATCCCCTCTGCTATTTTGTGTCCACCTCCTCCCGCTCATCCCTTGTAACCACACTATCCCTTGTCGGCACCCTCTGTTCCCTTCCCCCCTTGCTGTGACAAGCTCTGACATCCCCTCTTGCATTTCCACTGACTACTCGTCCACTATCCTCCCCACTTAGTTTGTCGCTACCCACCTCAACTATTTTCCTTTCTAACTTCTCCACCTCAATCTCTGCCTCCCTTCTCTTACCCTTTCTAGTTCCACTTGTATTTTGGGCCTGGAGTGTTCCCCGCTCCCCCTTAGCAAGTTAGTTCATTCTCTAATTTCTCCAACCTCATCGAGAAAGTAACCTATTGTACTTGTGGCTACAGATATTTGTTTGATTAAATGGTTTGATAAGGGGATCAACTTTACATGCAAATATCCAGATTTAACCTCAAGGTTGTGGCTGATAAAATTAAAATTCTTATACCACCAGTTTTTTTCTATTATCAAGTGTTTACATGTGTGTATCATTGGTGTACTATGGGGAAAAAATGTAACAAAATATGCAGGCTGTTTTCATGTACATTATTGATATTTTAAGTAAATTTAAAAATTAAAGAAAATATATTTTATAGTTTTCCAACTATAGAACACACTCTCTGCCGGTATTTTATTTATAAAGAATATGAGTTGAATAACTAGCTTTGTTTTGTAATGATAAGAATTTAAGTTGGGCATGCAACCATGTTCATGGAAACTAATAGACCATTATATAATAATAATAATAATAATAACCACCAACACCCGCAATCAGGCAACTGCCTGGTGGCAAGCTCTCTCACCTCTCGCCTACCTGACCAAACTCCTCTTCCACGCCCTTCCTGAACTTTGCAATCACCCCCACAGATACCAATTCCTCCCACAACACATTCCACTCCCTCACAAGCATAGACTGCCTATCCCGCTCCATTCTCCACACCCTCTGAGGCTTTTCACTGTTGTTTCCTCTCCCTCTAAATACTCCCTTACTTAGCTGGCAGCGTACACTTCCCCACCCTCCCTCTACACTCACCAACTTGTACATCCTGACCAGCCTTTCAACTTTCCTCCTGTCCTTCAACAAGCTCAACCACATTTCTTTCATCATCACTGATGGCCTATAGTTACCTTCATCTCCAACATCCTGCCCATGTCTTCTTCTTCTACCCTTCACCCATCTTGCTGCCCTTCTTTGCTCCTTCTCTAGCTCTCGCACCTTCACGTACGGGTCCCATACTACCACCGCATATTCTAACAATGGCCGTACCATTGTGCTATATGCCTTCTCCTTCACCTCACCGCTCACTCCCTCCAGCACCATTCCCAACATACCCAAAGTCCTTCTTCCCTTTGCAACCACCCTCTCTACCTGTTTTTTCCTTCTGAGGTCTCACTACAATACAATCCCTTGATACTTGTATTCTGCTGCTTATTCTATCTCTTGCTCCTCCCATCCCTGCTTATCACCTTCTTCCTTCTAAACCTCACTACCTTAGTTTTTCTTACATGTATCTTTATTTTATTCTCCATGGTCCACAACCATATACTGTCAATGTCTGCCTGCAAGTTTTCACCCCCTCCCACCACTGTATACAATACACAATCATCTGCAATCTAATTTTTCCCCATATCCCCAAACCCATTTACTATTATGGTAAACAACAGAGGGCCCAGCACGCTTCCCTGTGGCACCCGACGTAACCTCTCCTTCCTCCGATATTGCCTCCCCCACTTTCATCCACTGTCTTCGCCCCCTGAGGAAGTCCCCAATCCATTCCAATACCCACTTGTCCGGTATCAGCTCATTCACTTTCTTCATCAAAGTCCCATGGGGCACCTTATCAAATGCCTTCTCAAAGTCTATGAAGCAGGCATCCACCTGCTTCCCCTCATCAACTGCCTGCACCAGATCCTCTTAATAGCCCAGCCAACTGTGTCTCAGATGGGCATCCTTTTCTGAAACCATGTTATGACTCCTCCAACCAAATAATAGGTTTTATTACTATCTGGTACTTTTTTTCTGTTCCTTTTGTTAATTGTTTTAATATTTTTTCTGTTAGTGGAAATCAATTTATTCTGTGAGTGCAAGTTGTCAGGCTATCAGTTGAATTTTAATATAGTCAGAAAAATTCTTATATGTTAGAAATCTTTCGGGTGAGATGAAAATATAAGTTAACATTTTTTATCACTTTAAAACACGTACAGAGTAAGAAATTACAGGCCTACGGTTTGGAGACAAAAACAGTAAATCATTAAATATATGCAGCCAAAGAGATTTTTTTCAGTAAAATCCTGTACACACAGAAATGAGTAGACTTTAGTAATCCAGGATCTTGTTATTTTCCAGTGGACATATAGCAAGATGATTCTACGTACGACGTACTGTAGCTGTTGCTACATTCCAAAGCGCCTCTCAGGTACATCAGATAAGTCTGTATCAATTTTATACTCCACTCACATCATCTTACTAATTTGTAAGAAACTTTAATTCCTATTAAATTGCTTGAAACAATTTTCCGTTTGTTTCACCAGAACAAACGTTCATATGAATTAAACAGAAAACAAAGATACTAACATAACTACCTGAATGGTTCATTTCCCCGCCAGTCTTTGATAATGGAAGAGATACATATTAATTTCCGAGTATCAATGATATATCCTTGGTATTGTGTTTCAATGTAGGCTAATCATCAAGTAGTATATAAATAATCAGATTCTTTCTACTTTCTTTTGTATATAGTTTAAAAGTCTTGTGGGCTACGATTTTGGCACAACTTGTTCTACTCTGCATAGCGCTGAGCTGGGACAAACTCTTAATAATTCCTAATTGAAATATTCTACTTACACATCCGTAGAAAAAACTGTAGGTTTGGTTCATCAGTTGAAGATGAAATTACCCCTGCAATTCCTTTTTGTTATAAATTAGACAATCAAATAGCTATTTCTCAATTTATGAGTTCTGCACAAATAAACACATTTCATGCTATGAATAACGTGCAGATAATTTTACATAAAACAAAGGTAGGCAGGGTCTAATGTCTCACTGACAATGAGGACATTAACAGAGCACATTACTCAGAGAAGCAAGAATGCGAAAGGAATCAGCCAAGTCATGCAGTGATGAACCATCCCAACATTCACCTAAAGTGAGTTTAGGAGACCATGGAAAACCAAGATCAGTATGGCAGGACCGGGAATCAAACCCAGGTCCTCCTAAATGCAAATCCAAATATTTACCACTGCACCATTTCATTAAGCTTCATATTAAAAAAAGTGAGTATGCACCAATGAAATGCCAATAAAATACTATTGGATCTGACAGTAAATAAATCCAAAATGAGGCCCAGAAGTACAGTCACAAACAGCACTTTTTCGTACTTTTCCATCAGCAATCACACCTGCCGTTGTGACTTCTGGTTTCGTAAACTGCCCATCAACACTAGCTAATTTGGTGCCAATCAAGCTATACAAACCACCTGCAATACCAACATTACTATCAATTATACCAGAGTCTTTGCACACACATACGTCCATTAATTCCTGTACTTAAAAAGAATAAATACTATTAAATTACGTTTTTCAGTACTCTTTGTACCTTTCTCATGAACAGTAGATAATTCCTGGTAACTAGCTTGCTTCGTATCCTTTATTTCCGCATGGAATTTGCGATGTTAGTAAATTCAGCTCTCGCCTTGGTGCATACAATTTGAAATGCCAATCTTTCTCCCGTTGTGTAATTGGTAAAAATTACATTTTACAGTATCCTGAAAAGGTAAAAGAAAAAATCAAACGTAAACAGTTGACCATCAAGCCATATGTTTGCTCCATACCAATTCTATATCGAAAACCCTCGATAGGAGAACGTAAGAGGAGGTAAGTTACTAAATAGACACCGCAAAACAAACTGCGTATACAAAAAAATTCATACAACACATTTTAATAGCTCTCGTATTGTATTCAATTTATCTCTAGGTTGACAAATAGATTCCAACATAATTTCCATTAATATAAACCATGTAAGTGAAAAGGTATCAAACAAAAAATGAAATGAAAAACACAAACAGAAACGAACATAAAAATCCAACAATGTAAAAAGTATTTCAGTCGTAAATATAATCTTTTAGGTTAGAAGAACCTACCCAAATATGTAGAGTCACCAGTCAACGTTTTGAAACTTGGCCATCGGTACTAGACTGATCAGAATAATATTAAATAATAGAACTTGGTTTTATTATGAAAAGTTTAAAACTCCAGATTAATATCATTATGATTTTTTTTTTTTTTTTTTTCATCCAGTAGATCCTGTTTATAAGCTTTCAATTTTCTTTGAAATGGTGCAATAGTATTGGATGGCATAAGCGATCATGATATTCCTGTTGTGGAAATTGGGCTTGGCAGGTTGAGGGAAGAGCAAACAAAAGATAGGTTGGAGTGGCAGTATAGTAGACGTTTCAAGAAGGGGGCAGAAATCTCCCTGCAGGATATGTTTTAAAAGTGATCAATGGAGGAAAGTGTGGAATGATTATGAAAGGAATTTAGGAGAATAATGCAGGTTATATTGGAGAGATTTGTGCCAAATAAAGATTACGGTCTAGGGAAATCGAACATGTTATAGGCAGGAAATTAAAAAAATGAAGAGGAAGTGTAGAAAATTACATGCCAAGTGGAGAAAGGAAGGGATGACAAGAGCTAAAGAATTGATAAAACAAATAGGAAGGGAGCTTGAAAGGATGATCAAACAGGTGAAGAATGTATTTTAAACATGGTAAAGGCAAGGAATGAGGGAATTGTTTAGGTGTGATACGAAGATAGGGGAACAGAGGAAGTGATCCCTCTGCTAAAAGGTAGGGACGGAAGGACTGCGACAAATGAATAAGAAAGATCGGAGATGCTGCAAGGCCAATAATTGTCAGTGTTTGTGTCAAAGCAGGAATGGAATAGGGAGATTAATAGGGATTGAGGGTTGTTCAGTAAGTTTAAGATGGGGAATAGGGGATAGCAATTGTAGTCAGGGGGTTGAAGAGCAGTAAGGCAGTGGGACCAGACGGGATAGGGAACACAGCACTTAAGTTTGGTGGGAGAGAGTAAATGAAATATTTGGAGGGGAAGTTTAGTAAGTCCCTGGGTTAGGGTAAGTTGCTACAAGGTTGGAAGGATGCGTTGGTAGTCCCAATACACAAGAAGGGGGAGAATAGGGGTAGGCCTGGAAACTACAGATCAGTGAATTTCACATCAAGTACAGGAAAGGTAATGGAGAGGCTGGTTGTTCAGTATGAACTTCACTGATTTTGAGAAGGCATTTGATAAGGTGCCCCATGGAACTTTGTTTAAGAAAGTGGATGAGCTGATAACGGGCAAGTGGGTGGCAGAATGGATTGAGAACTTCTTCAGGGGGCGAAGACAGAGGGTGAAAGTGGGGCAGGCAATATCCGAGGAAGGAGATTTTACATCAGGGGTGCCACAGGGAAGTATGCTGGGCCATCAATGACATGGATTTAGAGATTAGGGGAAAAATAAGATTGTTTACAGAATATTGTGTATTATATGCAGAGGTGGAAGGGGGTGAACACTTGTAGGCAGATATTGACAGGATATGGTTGTGGACCATGGAGAATAAGGTGAAGATAAATGTAAGAAAAACTAAGGTAGTTAGGTTTAGAAGAAAGAAGGTGATAAGCAAGGATATGTACAGATGGGAGCAGCAAGAGAAAGAGGAGTCAGCAAAATGTATGTATCTAAGGTTTGCATTGCCTTCAGAGGGAAAAAAACAGGTAGAGAGGGTGGTTGCACTAAGAAGAAGGCCTTTGGGTATGTTGGGAAGGGTACTGAAGGGAATAAGCTATGAGGTCAAAAAGAAGGCATATGGCATAATGGTACAGCCGATGTTAGCATATGAGGAAGCAGTATGGGACCCGTACGTGGTGGTGAAGGTGAGAGAGCTAGAGAAGATACAAAGAAGCGCAATGAGATGGGTGAAAGGTGACGTGGTCGAGGTGACCCAGGGCTGGTTGAGTGTAGAATTGCCCGGTGCTATAACTCTGCAGAGAGTTAGTGATGTGGGTCGTTCGGTCGACTGCCCATGGGGCCCTGGATGCCTCCTTCAGTTTGAAGATGAAGATTTCATGCAATTAATATTACACTACTTACACATGTTGACTGTAGACCGTCTCGTATGCCTGAAATATATTAGAAAAATTGTGGGTGGTACTACAAGGGAGTGTAGCACCCTTGTGTCCCTGAGGACGATGAATCAACACTCACTGAATTTTGTTAACCTGTTTACTCACATACTTGATTCCATGTTCAAGAAGTAGACATGTGAATGTTAAAAGAAATAGACCCAGCACTTAAGGCCTGCCGGTGACCTTAGCATGAAAATGACCTAAGTCAGTGTAGTGAATATGCGGTTACACAGTAACATTGAGCTCTCTGGTGAGAGTACAGGTGGTTCTCTCCTCGGTACAGAAAGGAATCAAATGTTCTGGTTAATTATGTTACTATTGCAATGAAGTGATATCAGTCTAATTGATGGAACCAAGGAGCCTCACGGAGCGGACAACCACACTTTCAATCTGGCTTGTGTGCTGAAGCGAACTGAACGAGTGGAGTCCGCTTCTGTCACAAGTGGCATGAACAGACGTCAAATGCCGAAAGGTAAAACATGACATAAGCACTATGTTACATTATTGCAATGGTGAAAATTTTTATAAATTAAATGAAACACTTTGATGACACCCCTTTGAGTAAGAAAAGTCTGTTAAGGTTGATTTTGTGAAGTTTACGGGGAGTGTCACCGCACTAAATGAAATGTTATTACGATGGAGGCCCTTATAGACAATCTCCCTTTATGAAAACACGATTACTCTTTTATAAATACATATTGAATACCCTTTTGCACTTTCTTGTGAAAAGTATCTGTATTACATTTCCTGTGGTGTGTTTGTATTTCAATGGCTAAAGTGTTGCTAGGTGGCTGTCTCCTCTAGCGATGGACAGGTCCACCTGAGCAAAGAAGTGTGGGTTGCCATACTCGACGGCTCTTAATACAATAAACTCCACCCCTGACTGTAGCTTTGAATATGATGAAGTTGTGTAATATGTTTAGAAAAATGCTGTGCACTATTGGTCGCACTTAGCACTTCAGCTTCAGCCTACAGGAAAATTTATGCCACTTGGTGATGCATTATGTCATATGCCACGGCGTGAGCTGCTACGACGTAATTACCAATGGCCCATGAGCCCAACGGCTGTGGCTTTGGGGAAGACACCGTTTTGAATCGCCTACTAATTTATTACAAACGTTACCTCCTATAATAAATAAAGTAGGACGACATCTTGAGTCACATAGTACCTGTTGGCAAGAAAGTGCATTTTCCGTTCTTGTCAACCTGCACTACGCACTCTTGGCCTGATGTTGTTGGTGCAGCCCGATACAGTTGGTGCAGTTGATGTGACTGCTGTGGTCAGCGTGGGAACAATACGCTCATGGACGCGTGGTTCACACCAAGGGTAGATGGAGAAGACAGTGGCAGAATGACGGGGTGGAAGGGAACTATAGGCTATCAGTGATGAAATAAATGGGATGTAACTCGTTGAAGGACAGGAGGAAAGTTGAAAGCCTGGCCAGGATGTATCTCTTAGTGAATGGGGTTGGAGGGTGGGGTTGTTTGCGCTGCCAACTAAGTAAGGCGGGGTTTAAAGGTAGAGGAAACAACAGTGAGAAACTTCAGATTGGGGTGGAGAAGGGAGCAGGGTAGGCAGTCTATGCTTGCGAAGTCTGTGAGTGAGTGGAATGTGTTACAGGAGGAATTGGTATCTGTGAAGGGGGGTTGGAATGTTAAGGAAAGGCGTGGAAAAGGAGTTTGGTCGGGTTGGGGAAAGTCGAGAGAGCTCGCTACCGGGCGGTAGCGTAATTGGAGGTGTTGGTTATTGTTATTATTATTATTATTATTATTATTTTTATCATTATTTGCACTGCTGCACACATTTTTAAGTTCGTTGGGAGTTTCGTTGTAAATCTTAATAACAGAATAATAAGTACCTCTTTAAAACATGTCGAGCGTACTTACAGGGCAATGTAAATTGTTATTAGTCCTGTGTTCTGTATCGTTAAAGATTGTCTTCTTCATCTTCACTTAAATTGTGCAAAGGTACGTGGCTTTGCGTTTACGCCGTACAGCCAGCAACAATCTAAATTGCGAATAGAAGAAACGCCGAAAACAACGAAAAACGTCATGAAACACTGCAGCAAAATCCTCAAATCTCGAAAAAGCCATCAATAGAAATTCTATTAACCTCACCAAAATGTCAAACGGCACACACATAGTGACGTCGGGATCCCGATGCCGAGGTTCAAAAATCAGAACCGTCCCGACGGCTTCTACAGAAAAACTGTGTGTTTGATAAGAATATAATGTTGCATTTGTTTGAAACAGTTTACAATTTTATGATTCAAATGTATGTAGTGAATAGATATTCTGACAAGGCAATGTAGAATTTTTAACGCTATATCTGACATCAACTTGAAATTTGTGATTATCTGACATATTTTTTGTTAAGTTGTAATTAAATTGTTTTGATTATAACAATACAACTGCCCAAGACTTTCCTTATAGTTACAATTAACATTGTTTTAGCGGGGCTGAATAAATATTAACATAACAATATTCATTTTTACGTGCATTGTATTTCTGGCTACAGTGAAACAAAGCGCCATCGGGTTTTTTCAGGGTAAACGCAACGAAAAAAAATCCTGTGTTTTTGAAACGGGGGGAGTGTATACACTGTAGGGATAGAAGATTTGTAATATTTTGTATTGTATAATTTGTAGCAACATTTGTCACAAGTTTTTGGGAGTGAAGATTGCACAAAAATGGCTTTTAACTATCCAGCGTTTTCGTACATTGTAGCTTTAATTGTAGATGCTTTCCTAATATTTTTTGCCATTTTTCATGTAAGGACATAAGTTGTAAACTTTATGTTTAATTGTTTGTTGTTGTAAAACTTTTAATTTAATTATAAATCCATGTGTTATAGGTTATAGCGTTCGACGAACTTAAAACTGACTACAAGAATCCCATTGAACAGTGCAACAGTTTAAATCCGGTAAGAGTATTGACATGCACTATAGCCCAATCCTAATATTAATGCCGTACTTGCCGTACACGGAGGCAAGTTCCCTCCTCACATCCTTTTCAGGGCCTTCCTGCACTCTATAAGGGGTTAAAGTGGCGGCACCTGTTTTTCGTGAAAAGATTTCAGGACAAGTTGCGTTCAAACGCACTTTAATTTAGAACCATTTTCGTGATCGTATCGTTTGAATTTTTACACATTTTATTTGCCTGCCCACAAACCATGGACGGTTGGTATCGGAGAAGCTTAATTTTGATTGGTTCACTCATTTAAGAGACTAGCTTCACACGAAGACAAGAGACTAATATTCAAATGAAGACTAAAAGTGTGCACATAAGCTACTGAAGTCTAGCCATGTAAATCTATTCACGAAAAACAGGTGGCCGTAGTTATCCATATCCATTCTTGAGACTGTTGGTTACTGTAGGAAATTTTCACATTAAAATGTAATGAAATCAAGTTGGTCGAGGTTTAATAATTTCTGTGGTGGCGGATTTGTCTGTTCATGTATTTCATACTACTAAAGTATTAAATGATCACATTACTTTGTTACAGCTAGTCCTCCCAGAATACCTACTCCACTTGGTATTCAACATTTTGTTTGTGACTGCTGGAGAATGGTTTTCTCTGTGTTTGAACATTCCATTATTGGCATATCACATCAACAGGTATTGAGATTTCTACTTTATTGTGTTAGTTTGCTTTTCAGCCTAAAAAATTTAAACCTCTCCGGTTGAATAATTTCTGGTAATTATTTAGAGTAGCGGGTTTTCTGTAAATAAATGAAAAAATCATGGAAAGTGGTAGATTTCCACTCAACTAATTACACAGAACACGAATTTACTAGGGGCATTTACGTATTAGCAATACAAACTAGTGATGGCCCGATAGCCGATATCTTATCGGATATCAGTATTATCAATACATTTACCATTATCGGAGATCGGCACTAAAATATCAGCACATCAGTAATGGCCATTGTAGCCTCAAGTATTTTCTCTCCTCTGCTGTACACTTAATTTTCTCAACTCTTAACATCAGGCTGCAACAATGCGATGCGACTAAAAAGAACATTATTAATTTGAAATGTTGATATGCAATAATAAAAAAAAAACTATTTTTTACTTCACGGATTACATTTTTATTTTTGGTAAAGCAGTCTTATGTTCGACGTACGTTTCTCATAGTAAACAAAATGATTGTGGCTTGTTAGCTTAGATTTCATTGCTGTCCTTTCATATATTTTTTGTAGACTAGCGACCTACTTGCAACCTTAACTTAAGTTTTGTAATATGTTGTAGTGAGCTACAATTTTTGTATAATGTTAAACAATTTTTTTTGCTGCTTTAATGTACCGAGCATAAAGTATATCTCGCTTAGCAGCAAGTCTTTTTAGCTTATTGCAAACAAAACATTTCCAGGCAGCAGTTTTCTCTCCTACACTTTAGTGACAAATGTCTGCTTACAGTATGATAAATGAAAATATCGGTTTACAGGTATCGGATCGGTAAAATACTAAATATCGTGACCTTCATCTGTATCGGGCCATCACTAATACAAACCACAAATAGGATAGTGGGAAGGGCTATGAAGATCAGGGAAATTGTGGGGTAATATCACAAAAAATACAAAAACACCTCAATTTAACATTTGTCCATCCAATTTCGTAATATGTGCCCACCTAACCTAACAGAACCTAACCCAACAATGAGTGAATCACTATTTTAAATTTTTAAACTAACCTAGGATTGAAGGGTTTTCAACTAACCTAGGATTATAGGGTTTTAATCTAACTTTGGAATGTAGGGTGTTAATCCGAGGTTAGTTTAAAACCATACTATCCTAGGTTAGATTAACACCCTATAATCCTAGGTTAGATCAACACCCTACAATCTTAGGTTAGTTTAAAATCCTACAATCATAGGTTAGATTAACACCCTACAATCCTAGGTTAGATTAAAACCCTATAATCCTAGGTTAGTTTTAACATTTAAAATAGTGATTCACTCATCGTAGGGTTATGTTCTGTTAGGTTAGATAGGCTCATATTACGAAATTAGTCATATGTTAATGACCCTGGTATGGCGTCCGACGTAAACAAAGCGGCTGGCTGCTATAACTTTTAACTATTTTATTTGATACGTTCTACTTATTTTAACATTACGTCCTTCTAAATGTGAGCAAGGTAAGCTGTGCAGAATCCATTAATGCTACTTTTGTTGGTCTAGGAAGTTTCGTTCAGAAAAGCCTCTAAACTGGATAATTACCTATTTCCACTCTATTAATTGTGCAGAACACAAATATACTAGGGGCATTAACGTATAACTAATTTTGTAATAGGTGCCCACCTAACCTGACAGAACCTAACCCCACAATGAGTGAATCACTATTTTACATCTTTATATAACCTAGGATTGTAGGGTTTTAAACTAACCTAGGATAGTTGGGTTTCAAACTAACCTAGGATTGTAGGGTTTCAAACTAACCTAGGATTGTAGGGTGTTAATATAACCTTGGATTTTAGTCTAATCTAGGGTTTTAAACAAACAATAAAACACACCAAAAGTACATGAATCAACTCACCTAGGTAGGCAGCGGGTACAATTCCACTGTCAACCCATTCAACTGTTGTGCAGCTTAATTCACTGAACCATAAAAACCACGATCCACTAAAACATCCAAGTAACACCTGCCACATAAGCCAATATTACGCACAGAAGCACTCGTTCTTGCACCCTCCATTCTTAAATCACAAGCCTTCGCACTGTCTGAATCGGACGTCATAACTCACGCCTGCAACACAACCGCACTGCCTCGTGTCTTAACTGCAACTAATGGCTTCTCAACTTCCATGTAAAATTCCGTGACAATGACGTCTACAGACCCCACAGCCAATAAGGTGCATATTTGTTCTCGTTACTTATGCATTACTTCACCATAAATCATGGTGTCCGATGTAAACAAAACGGCAAACTGCTTGTACGTTTTTAACAATTTTATTTTATACGTTCTACTTATTTTAACATTACGCCCTCTTGAATATTAACAAGGTAAGCTGTGCAGAACCCATTAATGCTACTTTTGTTAGTCTAGGACGTTTCCTTCAGAAGAAATGCCGCTACTCTGGATAATTACCTTGGGTTTTAAAGTAACAGTAAAACATACCGGGCGTATATGAATCAACTCACCTAGATACACGGCGGGTAGAATTCCACTGTCCTCTGTCAATTCAACTACTGTCGTGATGTACTAGAAACCCAACCAGTAGTGGCCAGAAATATGTTAATTCTATAAACTGGCAAACGAACAGATGTACTTGTGTTCTTCAATTCTCAAATCATTCTTCACCATTCTTCAATCACAAGCCTTCACACGGACGAGTTTGGATGTCGCAAACCACGCGCACACAATACTATGCTCACCGGGAACCACACACTATTCCATATACCAGGCGACTAAACGCCGTTCGCGTCTGCGCAGATTGCATTACATGGCTATTCAACATGGCGATTCAACATGGCGTCCGATGTAAATAAAGCGGCTGAACTCTTGTACTTTTATCTGTTTTATTTAGTACATTCTACTTGTTTTACCATCACGCCTTCCTCAATATTAAAAAAGTAAGTTGTGTAGAACCCATTTATGTTACTTTTGTGGGTCTATGACGTTTCCTGTATTTTTTTGTGGGTGTATTTTTAGTGATTTTACCCCACAACTTACCTGATCTTTATAGCTCTCCCCACCATCATATTTGTGGTTTGTATTGGTAATGTGGTAGTGGCCCTAGTAAATTCGTGTTCTGTAGAGTGAAAGTATACCACTCTCCGTGATTTGTTTTTATTATCAGAAAAGCCTCTATTCTCAATAAGTACCAAATCTAAGAATGCATTTCTCAATTTTTTTTTTTTTTTTTAAATTTCCATTCTTGTGCTTAGATTTTCTGTTACATTTCCAGAAATACACATCAAAACCAGTGACTACTAACGTTTGAGAAAAAAAAAATGGAATCAATGTTTTAAAATTCGAGTATGAATACTTCCCTTATATCTTTTTTAAATTTTCCATATTTGTGCTACAAAAATATTTTTTTCCTTGAAAATTTTAAATTTTACTGCACACTTGATTAAAGAAATTTTGTTACTTACTGAATGCTCTTTACAGAGGAATATCAAATTCATATATTCAGATATCATTTCCTTTTTAGACAGTACGGCTCCGAACTCGGAGCCATTTTTGAAAGTGCTAATACATTGTGCAAATTAAATTTTTTCTTGAAAATTTTGAATACTTGTGAGTAGAATGAAAAAAATGTAATGGGCACTAGGGCTGGGGGGCGGTGGAGCATGGAGCTGTGTCATTCCTGTTGTCCAGCGACCATTTGCCCCACAAAATCTTCTGTTTCTTCCTTCAAAATCAACCAATTTTCCATCAAAATTTTTCTTTTCCCTTAAAAAAAACACCAATCCCCATTTTGCTAAAAACTATCCCCCAAAAGGCACTTGTTGATCCATCAGAAGGATTTAGGGGAATTGTTTTCTAGGACAGAGCAGTGGTGACCATATTTGTTTTATAGGCATAGGATAGGCCAAATCTGTACACAGGGTCCAGGATCTGGAGTCAGAGCTGACCATCTACCATCTTGGTTCTGTCAGCCATCTTGGCAAACAATGTTTGTTGCAGGTAACCTTGACTTTGACCTTGACCACGTGACATTGAATGACTTTAAACCCAAAAATCACAAAATTCTAAAAAATTATTAAACTTCCAAAAATTTGTTAAAATATTTATAAAAATGTATTTAGATATTTATTTTTAAAATTTATTAAATTAAATTTGGAATGTTTGGGTTTGAGAGTACCTGAGCCGACCAGCCACCATGTTATGACGTCACCCGACCACCATATTGGATCAAAGTGACCTTGACCATGACTCCATTGATCTTTGGCCTTTAAATCGTTAAAAAATCACATAAATTCCCAAAAAGTTGTAAGAAAAAATTATTAAAATTTATAAAAAATTATTTGAAAAACTTACATTTCCAGAGATTTCCTCCCCAGCACCACATCCAGCAGATGACTGACCACCTCCAATCACATTGTATTAACATTCCCCTCTACTACCCTCTCATCATTGCCCATTCTCTTAAATGCACTCCAACGGCCATATTGTTTTTTTTGTTTGTCATTTGTTTACATTTTCAACTACTAGGTGATGTTGATGACTCCAACTACCATGTTGGATGTGGGTGACCTTCACCTTGACCTCACATCTGTGACCTTGCCCCCTTGTCCCTGGATAAATTTTAAAATATTATTTAAAGACTTGTTTTTCCATCAACCTCACAATCTTCCCATCAATATGCACCGCAATCAGCTCCACATTCTCTACAATCAGCACTACAAACGTCAACGAAATCAGCAATCCACACACCAATCCTTTGCAATCCTCCTCCACAATCCACACTTATCCTTCGCAATCCTCCTCCACAATCGACACCAATCCTTCAATCAACTCCAATCCTTCAATCAATCCCAATCTTTCCATCGATCCTTTGATCAATCCTTTGGTATGTACCTCACCCATATGTAAAGAAATTACATTTCTTTGCCAACTGTCTCCAAATTTGTACATGCCTACAAAATTAATGTGTTTTATGTAGTCCACTATCCATGCATTTTCATACAAAGTCTTTATTAATATTCTGTATGCTGATTTTTGTGTTAATAGTCGAGTGCTCATGGCACCACTTTAAAAGTTGAGAATGGATGAAAGGATACAACACAAAAAAAATTAAAACACAATTATTATTTTTAAAAAAATTTATTTTGTAATTACAATTTCAAAAGAAAGCAGTTCATCACATCGTGCTATATAATCCCTAACCTTCAGTTCAATAATAATGGAATATATCTCAATGTGAAAGAAATTTCCACCTTGTTGGAAAGTGATCAAATTTCTTGAGTCTATCAACAAATTCATTCGGGTCTTCGGGAAATAGGTAGCCAGTATTCTCTGCATCTTCTGCCTTCATGTCTCTTGTTGCAGGGGTGTGTAAATGCATCGAGAAAATCACCATAATCTTCAGGAGTATCACTGTCATTCATTTTCATCAATGCTGTCTTGATGGTCATCTTCACTTCCTGTTTTGTATTCTATATTTAATTTGCTTTTCTTTGTAGCATGAGTTGTTTGGTCATCAGTATTTAGAGCAGACAAGAGTTTAATTTGAAGTTCATTGACTTCACGCGAAAGTCTTGCACGTGTACATTCTACACAAACTGACTCTATTGCACTCATTCCATCTTCAGCATTAACTGTCTCATCAATATCGCCCGTCGAATCGTTACCCATTGATGCAGTAAGAGATATTGGCAGAAACACTTGCTGACTCCCAGTGGACAAAACCTTGCAGATCTCTGTATGTTCTTTCAATGTATCGCCGTGCATAAACTGCATGGGACTAATGGCATAATGCTACATCGCACGAAAAGGACTCTTTGTACTGGCTGTTCTCTCATGCCGATGAGCATTTTGACCATAGGTGAAAACTAGATCGTAGAATCTGATTGTTAGGGTCAAAGGCAGACCTTTTTTTTTTAACAATTTATCTTCCTGGTATGTGATGTTCACCTTACAGTGTCAGAACGACAACTGTAATTTTTAATAAATGTGATTCTTTTTACAGTAAAGAGCCTAGCTTATATCCGCAAAAGGCCTTCTACCATAAAATTGATATGTAAAAAAAAAAATATGGGAGCACACTAAGAAAACCCACATACTTGTTCGCCCCAGAATAAAACACACAGATACCATGACATATGAATACATATAGAGGTTTATTCACTAGGTGTTATCGCCACTTACAGGTCGTTTTCCTTACATCATTTGGAGCAAAATATGTCTTATAAGTGTGGGTCCTATTCCCAATATTTACAGAGTAATTCGACAATCAGCATACCCACCCTACAGTGGAAAGGAGGTTTCAACACTGTTTCAGCATCAATGTGTTGTGTGGTGTCCGACACGATCAGCTGATTGGGCCATTAATTTTCCAGGGACGCTTGTCTGGTGTGGTGTATCTGCAATTTTTACAAGAACTGCTGCTGTTTCTTGGGAATATTCCGTTAGCAGTGAGACGTCATATGATCTTCCAGCATGATGGTTCACCTTCTCACTTCCACCGTGCTGTGGTTGAACACTTAAATGTGCATTTCCCTCAGAGATGGACAGGACGAGGCAGTTGTCACCTCTGATCTCCTCGATTGCCAGATCTATCACCACTATATTATTGCGTATGGGGATGGATGAAGGATATTGTTTACCAAAGGACTGCACAAACATGTGAGGAGCTATGTGCCCGTACCATGAATGCCGCTACAGAAATCAAAGACAGCTGTATGCAGCTACGTAGAGCAACACGTGCGGTTCAAAAGCGAGCCGCCAAATGTATGGAAGTACAGTAAACGTTATCCGGGGTAATGACTGGCTAAGGGTTCACGGATAACCAATATTCACGGTTTACTTTAGGCCTACATACTGTACATGTAGGTTATGAAAACTAATAATGTGGTCATGTTAGAATTCCATTTTTTGACAGCCAGTGTGTAAAATCATAAATTATATTATCATCACATACACAAAATCCTGTATCAGCTGATGTGTGAACGATTGCACAACAGACATAGGAGAGATATGCAGGTAGGAAGGAAATTGTGGACAAAATGTGTATTTTATTTTATACTAGGAAATTGTATAGAATAGAGGTTTTTCTGAAAATAAAAATTCCGGAAAGTGGTATATTTCCACTCTACTAATTACATAGAACACAAATATACTAAGGGCATTAACGTATTACCAATAAAAACCACAAATACGATAGTGCGGGGGGGGGGCCTACAAAGATAAGGGAAATTGTGGGGTAAAATAACTAAAAATACACCTATAAAAATACAAAAACACTTCAATTTAACATTTGTCCACTCAATTTTGTAATATGTGCCCACCTAACCTAATAACCTAGCCCCAAGATGAGTGAATCACTATTTTACATATTTAATGTAACCTATGATTTTATTCTCATCTAGGATTTTAGGGTTTTAAATTAACAGTAAGACATATCGGAAGTATATGGATTAACTCACCTAGGTAGGCGGCAGGTACAATTCCACTGTCCTCTGCCAATTCAACTACCGTCGTACATGAATTGCACCTTACCTCACTCGACAAAACACCATGATCTACAAAAACGTCCAACAAGTAACAATCGCCATATAGACGACTGTCACGCACAGAAGCACTCGTTCTTGCACCCTCAATTTTTAAATCACAAGCATTTGCACGATTGGATTCGGATGTCACAACTCCCAGGCGCAAAAAACACAGCACTCTCCACGAACCGCACTGTCTCGCATCTAAACTGCAACTAACATACGGTTACATCTACACATCCACAGCCAATAAGGTGATGGCAAGGTTCACATTTTTTTACGGTATTACAGCATTACAGGACTAAACATCATGGTGTCCATCGTAAACAAAGTGGTCGAACTCCTCGTATTTTATCTATTTTATTTAGTACGCCCTCCTCCATATTAAAAAGGTAAACTGTGCAGAACCCATTTATGTAACTTTTGTGGGTCTACTATGTTTCCTTCAGAAAAGCCCCTATTCGATGCAATTACCTGAAATAGAACAGCGTATGCGATAGTTCAGCTTCGTTGTCTATTCTTCATAGGCCGTAGCTAGTACTTGCTGCTAACTTCGCCACATGCATGTTTCATTTTAATTGTAGAGGCTGCACATCTTACGCCAAATATTTCTACATTAATGTGACATAATATATGTCAAACCAGAGTTGTTTTGAGCCCTCACGAGATGAAAAATTTACTTTTAAAATGAAGTGATAGATGCACTTTTGCATTTACCAGCATGTTGGATGTTTGCAGGTATCGCACAAGGCCGGTGATGACAGGGCCGGGCCTCTACGACCCTACCAGTATCATGAATTCTGATGTTCTCACAAAGTGTCAAAGAGAAGGCTGGATCAAGTTGGCATTTTACCTTTTGTCTTTCTTCTACTATTTATATGGGTATGTTTCCAGTGCTTTTTTTATTTTGTTCTTGGTAGGTGAGGTGGCAATGGAGTCTGTTCTTTATACTCAGAAAAATTAGTTTTTTAATAAACTCTCACCAGATGTGTTTGCTTTAAATGAGAGCAAATGTATACTTTGTGAGTTATTTGTGCCATAACTGAAGGAAATCTTGGTGAGTATGCAGTTGTCATTAATTTACACCTCAAACCACTTTTTTTTTACATTATGTCTAGATCTTCATTGATGTTTAGGCATTTATTTATCTATGTTTTTAGCATGCTAATTTTATAAACTATGAGCATATGTTTGGAGATTATTACATTTCAAACATTTAGTTTTAAAATTAAGGTTATTTATTTATTTTTTTACTGCTTTTTTGCATTTAAAACAATTTTAAAAAATAAAGTGTAATCCTCCTTTTAAATGAATTAGTTCTTATGTACAACCCCATTTCCCTCTCCCACCAAAATAGTGTAAAATTCAGTGATTAGCTTCTTAGACACTACGACATACCAGTAATTTGTTGCATCTCATCAACTGTATTTTTCAAGGAAATCTGAAGGCATAAGAATAGTATTAATACTGTTTGCTTAAGGGTTGTTGTCGATAAAGTGAGGACTTTAGAAAGCCCTGCTTATTTTCTACTTGCGGCATATCCTTCCGCTGTATCTTACTGTAAACATTGCTATTTGGCATATGTTTCATCTGCTGTTCGGAAGTCAGCCATATATACTTACATGACTAATTGCAACATGTGTTTATCTATTGTAGTGCACACTGTAAATACATTCTGTTAATTTCAGTAAATAGTATTTATTTGCGAACACGGATGATGTGATTTTTTACTATTTGGAAATAAATGGTCTGACATTTGGAAATCATTTTTGTTTCTGCTGTCTTGAGAGTAGTTGAAGAGTCTAACATTTTTCTTATTCCCCCATTATATCAACGTCGCGCTATTAAGAATATTCCTCATTAAATACATGCAAGGTTCAAGTTTTCGCCTGTCATAGGAATGAAACCCTGAGATAATACTATTTAGTTCAACATCTAAGGCAAACATGTGTTAAAACATTGTTAAATGATAACCACAATTATTAAAAATAATATTTAGAGGCAGAACTAAGGAAAATGGCATGCTTAAATGCTTTTAAATGACAAATTATTTAATTTAAGTTGGATATTAACAAAATACTCACCAAAGTTCAAGATCTCATTCTTTAGTGCCAACCAAAAACTCTCAAATTAACTAAGTTTTAAATAATGCAACGAGAGGTTAAGCCACGTGTAATTAGAAATATTAATGAACAAAAACAGTACTTGGAGGTCATTATTTGCAGATACTCGCATGCATGTGCATGCTGAGACACACACGTACAGATTTATGCAATCATAATGTTTCTTTGGCTGCTAAGCAGTAAACACTGCCCGCCAGAGGCTCGGCAGGGAGAGGCTCAACAGGGGGTTGTCCAGGTCACAAGTACAGTTCTTGTATTCCCCCCCCCCCTCCTTTTTAAAACTCTCTCTTATGGCAGACATGCTTTCTTTTCTTGGCTGTCAAAACAACCGGCTTGAAGCTCGCTTCTCACTTGCCTGCTGCAGAGTTTGTTTATTCACAATAGATGCAGCAGCATGTGTTTCGAGATTGTTTATACAAGACTGTTTGTTGGGCAAATGTCTGCCTTTTGAAGTGATAAACATATTTTACTTAAAGTTTTATTTTTGAGGCAGAGGGGAATGCATGCTGCCATTAGATTATTTTCTTCATGACCTTCAATAATTAGTCATTCAAAACCCAGCACTCAGGCTTGATGCTTAATACTCATTATTTGGTGACAACAGGGTATCTTATATGCCCTTTGAGAATATGGTTTTATTTAGAAAACGTGTATCTACTTAAATATATGAATACTTTAATAACACATTTTTTGGTTTTCCTGCAAGAAACCATTGAAAATGGACATGCGCTCAGTAAAACTTCATGTCAGTCAATCTTAATATATACAGGCCGTGTCACTGATGTAATCAGGTTGAGTGGTTGAAAGCAAAATTACGATACAGCATGCCGCAAATCGGTATCTCCAATCAATAAAATTACTGACTGTTAACGGCCTGTAAATATGTGTGTGTCTACAAGTTTGTATCATCAATGTTTTTCTGATACTTACTTACTGTTACTTAGTCGTCAGGCATAACCTATCCCTCTGTTCCCCATGAGATCCAACATTCTTCTACTGCGGTTTTCTAAAACTAAATGTTTTTGAAAAATTTAATGTCTTCATAACATGTTTGCCACTGAAGAGAAATAGTCTTCACCCTTTCACAGGTTGCTTTCACCCCTCCACCCACACAGTCACAAGAGGGAATGAGCTAGAATTTCATGCTGGTTGGTTGGCAACCATTTCCCACCATGCCAGCTATGTAAGGAGAAGGAGCAAAGTCGCACAGGCCGAACAGAGTGTCACTCAAGGACACCCAAACTTTATCTGTCCAAACTGCACATCTGTTCAACACTAGGAGATTGCACTTTTGTTTTATTTGACAGACGTATGCTTTTCGAAGCGATTAATAATATTTCATTTGCAAAAGTGTGATTTCAGAGACACAGGCAAATAAATAGTCAGCAAAATTTTTTCTTTGTGACCTTCATTCAATAATTAATCATTTAAAACCACGTTCTGGAATAGCCAGGTAAGATTCTACTTGCACGTACCCTGAGTCAGCGTTTGAGCTCAGTGTTTACGGATTAGAAGGTGACAAGAAGAGTGCTATGCACGCCCTTCCAGGGTATCAGTTTATTCAGAAGATGTGTCTCTATTAAAATAAATTAGTATTGCAATAACAAATCCTCTTATTTTCCTGCAAAAAATTACTGAAAATGAACTTTGTATTCAGCAAAACTTGGTGCTGCTCAATGTTTCTCAACATTTTTTGGCAACAAGGTGAGGTCAGGGCTTCTGGAGCATCTTTTTATTCGTAAGACATGTTTCTATTCAATTAAATTTAGTAGTTTCATGTGTGGTCAATGTTTGAGTTTGAAGGGCTACAAATTTAAACTAAATATGAATAAATCTTCCATAAACAACTTTGTCTTAAACATTTTTTAAATTGGTGTCGGTTCCATTGAACACAATTATCGCGATTTTTACAATTAGCAAAAATAATATCCATAAAATTCTAATTTGTTTTGTGATTTTATTACTTTTTTCAATTGTCGGTATTACTGTGAAATAAGTCTTTAAAAATGGAGTTTTTTTCGCAGAAAATATTGCGTATCGGTTATCAAATTTAAAAATTCTTGAATATGATATTTATATAGGGCTTTTACTTATCGGGCCATCACTAATAGTAAAAGTATTATTACCGACATCAAAACCACGTTAATACATAACTAAATAAAGTAAAAGTCAAGTAAGTGATATTAAAAAGCTTTCTTCTCACAAATTCATTAAAACTTTTTGACAATGGTTGTTTTAGGTTTATTGCAAAGTTTATCTTCTGCTTTATAAGCAGAAAATAGACCAGCCTGTTTGCATGTGCAGTGATGGGTACGTCTTTGGGTGAGGTACTAGCCACTCGGTATCTTGGTCGCTATCACAGTTTTCAGTTGGTCATCGTGTACTGAATAGCATCCAGCACAAGAAAACCACAGCTTTATCCCACAGAAGCTACTGATGTGATGATGATGTCTATAACCCAGACGTGTATTAGAAACATGGACATCACAGTGATGGGAACTATGGGGCATCCAGGGTAGGATGATTCTGCTGTGAAGTGAACTTTACCCACCACTTGCAGAGTTTCAAGGGGCGGTGCCAGGAACTGAAGCCAGATCCTCAGGATGAGAGGCAACAGTTCTTCCCTGTAAACCATGGAGATAGTGAACTAATAATTTAATACAAATAAATGACAACTAGAGCTGTTCCCATTATCTTAAAACTCTTTAAAAATCACCCTGCGTGGAACATGTTTGTTTCCTAAACATGTCGTGTATCAACTTCTGTTAGCATAAAAGTATTTTAATTTTGGTTAAATTGATTTCTTACGTGTATTTTATCTACAAATTACAATATGTCATTTTAATTATTATGAATACAAAAAGGGAGAAAATAGGTGTATTGGTAATGCCTTGTAAGAAATAGTTCTCATGAAAAATATCATTAAACTGAAATAGTTCTCGTGAAAAATACCATTAAACTGAAATAGTTCTCGTGAAAAATACCATTAAACTGAAATAGTTCTCGTGAAAAATACCATTAAACTTAAATAGTTCTCGTGAAAAATACCATTAAACTTAAATAGTTCTCGTGAAAAATACCATTAAACTCAGTGCGCACAAATCTGGTATGTTGTTCCTGTGGTGTAATTATCTAGATTTGGTTGAGCTTTGTTTGCATGAGGGAGGAATAGTCTGAAAGAACTGTAGAAGGGCTTCAAAAGTTGGAAGAACAGTCAACTCTCGATTCTACGACTCTTCACGGTTCCCAGGAAAAGGGTCGTTATTGTGAGAGTCATTAATGGAAAATTGTTTTATGGTTCCCAAAAAAAAAGGGTCATTATTTCGAGAGGGTCGTTATTCCAGGGGTCTTATAATTGAGAGTTGATTGTATGTAACCATCAATTGACTATAGTGTCATGATGCAACTGTTTTTACATACAGTATATAAAAGTGTGTGTGGTTAGCAATGCTGGTAAACAGAAGGGAGACTTTTGCAGTATAATATTTTTATTTACTCTAGTCAGCTGATTTTCTAAGTTTGATTTTATTAATTGAAAGCCAAATGTATAANCAGTATAATATTTTTATTTACTCTAGTCAGCTGATTTTCTAAGTTTGATTTTATTAATTGAAAGCCAAATGTATAAAAATGGAAGATTGTGCATTTTAATGAGAAGTGTAATGTCTACTTGCAGGATGATATATGCATTGATCTCAACCTAAGTATCGGCTGCGATGCTGCCATGATGTGCCACTCGTCTCAAGCGGGGTCTTCGCTGCTTTGCGAAAGAGTTGAGTGTGTTGAACTGAAACTGTTCTTCGTTCAGCTGGTGGTTGTACAAACAGGTGTAGTTTCTAGTCTGAATCCAAGTTTGTTACGTTGTGTAACAGTATTTATTGCTTGGTGCATTATGTGCGGTAACTTTGGAAAGTGTTGTTCAAGTAAACAGTGTAATAAAGAAGGTACTGAGTGAAATCATCAATATAATTGGGCAGGAAGGCCCATCCCATCTCATTTTCAAAATATTTCTAACTTTGCTTGTTTGAAACATTAATCTGAACCATCAACTTTTTTTTTATCATAGTGCGCATGATATTTTGTTTCATAATTTATTTTAGTACTTACTGTTACACTAGTTAACTTTCATTATTATGTCAAAAATGTAAACAGTTAACTGACATACTGGTGTATTTCCAGAACAAAAAATGAGCACCTGTATTCCTACACGGTTGGTGAGTTCAGTTCCACGAGTTTCCTGAACAATATGTGCAACTTAAAATAAATCACAATGTCGAAATTATCCTATGATTTCATTGTATTCCTAATTACAGTGTAACCTTTCTGTTTTGAGACCAGATGAAATCACCTAAAAATATTTCCGACTGTGGGTACATTACGTGAGATGCAAATTGAATTATTATTTAATCAAAAGTTTGCAAGTTATAATTTTGAAGTTATTTCAGAATGGGGGAAAATTGTATTCACAGGAGGTTGCTGGTTTTTAAAAATCTGTTTACATTTTAAAGTTAAACAAAGCAAAACATTGTTAGAGCCTAAAAAAATTAGCAGCTTTCTGTAAATTCTCTTCTTTGTCATAAATGCTACCTCTCTTTCAAAAATGCATTAAAAAAATGTAGTAACTTGCAAAAAATAATTAATATGCCTTAAAAAATTGGCAAAAACATAACATGTTAAAAATTATTTTATTTGTGTGCACTAACAGTTCTAGGCCTTTTTTACAGGACAGCACTGGAGGGGATTGGGAGGGTGTTATATGCACGAACTGCACTGGCGTTCGCCTAGAGTGGGGTGGGAAAACCACTTTGGGAAAAAACCACTCCAAGCGCAGCTGGCCAGGATCAAATTGACAATCTCCCGAAAGCGAGTCTCACACACTACTGAATAACCAAATATTTTTTGTTGTGAAAATATGAGCATATATTATAAAAATACATGCGAGAGTGAAACTTCTTTCCAGCTACAATAATTGAGGACAGTACCCAAAATAATGCTGAACTTGTTACGGCACTTTCATTTCAACGTAATGGCTGAAGATGCCATGAAATTAGTATTATTTTTTAATAGTGATAGTTATGACCTAGCAAGTTAGTAGGCAGTAGTTTCATGTTTTTTGTTTTACTATTATTTGTAATTTTAATGCTTAAGATGCTCATGGTGTAGGTATGATTTTATGCAACATTTTCAACCCAGATGCACAATTTGACTGAAATTTTACAAAACAGTAATTTTTGTAAATAGGTTGTATAGATTCAGTTTACAAGATTGTTTACATTAACACAGTTTAAATTGCTGGAATGAAAATGTTTACATTAACACAGAAAATCTGCTAATTTCACAAAAATAGATGCCAATCTCAAAAAGCATGTATGCTCATTTTTTCCACATCCTAAACGTGGTATACATGTTGTTTTGTGTAAATTCATAACTGACAAAAGTTATTTATTTAAATGATGGAAGTTACTAAAATACTGTAATTTTTTAAGGCAACTGTTAAGATATTTTCAACTGATCGGATCAATGAACAAAGTCTGGTTTTACCACCTCCCACTAAAACAGGAGTACAGCCAGGCAGAAGTTGGGCTTGACAATTGGCTAGATAGAAGCAAGTGTTTTACTACTCTTGTGTAGCATTCTGTTTGGAATTGGAATGTTCGGGACTGATTTTGTAGATATTAACAAAAGTTACTAAANAGTTTCCCACGTCCTTTCATTCCGGCGCATACTCACCATCATCGGCCCTCAAGACCCCGCTGTTAAGAGCTGCCCGAATCTCTTCTCTCACACCCTTCCCCCTCACGCAATGTATTCATGATGTCACTGCTGCACCACATGTTCTTTGCTTCACAGTTCAGTTGCGAATAGGAATTAATGAATTATTCACATTTGAACTTCAAATATCTGAAGTGAAAATTGTGAATAATTTACATTCCCATTTCAAATCGTTGTAGAGCTGTGCTGACTCGAATCTGCTTCTGCTGAATTTGTTGATGTTGACAGACCCTCCATTTCTGCCTATGTATGAAGTGCAGATAATTTTCTGCCGATTTGACAAACATAAACATTGCTATATTCATCAGTATAACTATATTCATCAGTATAAATAAGTGATTTCTTGCCTTTATGAACTGTGAAAGTATTCTCAGGTAACAAAGTGCATCTGGAAAAACCAAAGCCTCAGTGGAAAAGCTGCTCAACTTCCACTGTTTTTTTTATACAACGTTTGTAGTTTTTATCCCAAGCCCCACCCTGCTGAGATAATCTACCAGCTTGACATTGATGACATCGCAGTTGGGAGTGGAAACCATTGTGTTGTGGAGTTAGTCAAGCCAGTTCTCTTAGCCGGTGTTCTGGAGGTCAAAGACCCACCCATGGTCTGAGTCGAAAGGGACGAACAGTGGAAATAGCTGCCTGCATATCAGACACGTGACATGACTTTACTCGCACAAGTGGCAAGGCTACTTGAGAAGGATGACCGACCATAAGATAACACAAACACAATATGAATTTTCTGTCTTGAAAAATTCTTTTTACTTTGCCTTTCTAATCTTAGCATAGAGACAAAATAACCATGTTATTATTTTGACATTTTGCACCCATCCAGACCAGCAAATCATATGTTAGAATGTTTCAATGATGATCAAGTCTGTATGCATTACTTGTCAACATGCACCAGTTTTTTTATTTTAGACCCTTGAAAAATTGTCTATACAGGTTGCAATGGTTTATATCGCAGGAAAAATTATTACGTTTTTAGTTATAAAAAGCTTTACTACATGTTATTAAGATTATAAAGTAATCTGCACATGTAAATTTGGGATATCACTTTTGTATATTATTTCAAGATGTCTACAAGTTAAATTTTCCCTATATAGTGAACATAGAAAGTGTTCCCTTCAGATTAATTATAAAAAAGGTTCTATTGTAGTTATAAGTTAATTTGTAAAATTTTCATGTTAAAAATTAATTCTGTGACTTGTATTTATTTTGAATCTTTGTATTCATTAAGAAATGTCAAATGTTTTATACCAATCCAAATGCGTAGCAAAGCACCCAAGCACAAATAAATCAATTAGCCTACATAATAATAATAATGGCGTGTGGGGAGTGCACCCAGGGCAAGACAACACCCTCCGAGTGACAGTCTTTCCAGCTGGGACCCGTAGGTGACCGTCATCCCCGGGCATGACAGAAATGAGANGTAGGTGACTGTCATCCCCGGGCATGACAGAAATGAGACCCTAGAATGGAGCGGCGCTGGAATGCAAGGGCGGGGAAACAGGAGTACCCCAAGAAAACCTGCCGGCAAGCGGCATCGTCCAGCACAATTCCCACATGCGAAAATCCGGGAGTGAACCCGCCGGGGATTGAACCCAGATCGCCGTGGTGGGAGGCGAGCGCCCTGGCAACTAAACACCGCTGCCCCTAATTAGCCTACATTTTGTTTTTTGAAATAACTACGGTGCTAGGTTTTGAGATTAGATATTTTGCAAGTTACATTNCCGCCGGGGATTGAACCCAGATCGCCGTGGTGGGAGGCGAGCGCCCTGGCAACTAAACACCGCTGCCCCTAATTAGCCTACATTTTGTTTTTTGAAATAACTACGGTGCTAGGTTTTGAGATTAGATATTTTGCAAGTTACATTAATCTTATTTATTGTAGAACCAATGCATATATAAAAACAAAATGCGTAAACAACCTTAGGCATGCCGCTTTTTATTTTCTGTGTCCACAATTAAGTATTTATATTAATATAGACAAACATATTTTTTTCGTCTTTGCTTGAACTTATAGTTTGTTGTATCACTCTATTTACTTTTTGGACACTGTAAACTGAAAGAAGTTAAAAATTGCTTTTATTTGTGCTGAACTTCACCAATACCATTGTATCAGTATTATAGTATCCTAAATTCAAGTTAAATATAAGTAAAGAGCTTTTTAATTCATTGGCAGCACATAGATGAATTGGCATTACAGAATCAGTACATCAGTGATTCAACACATCGGCACAATTTTGTGACTCAGCACTACTCTAGTTTGCTTGACTTTTCATTTCTACTCATTTTAAGATGTTCATCAACTTTTATTCCATAGTTATTAGAGCTGGACTGTTGCTGACCATAACTAGTCTTTTTTTTAGGAATGTTTGCCATTTCATACGATGGTAAATTAACAATCATTAGATCCCAGGGGTGGTACGTTATAGAATAACATATTTAGGCATGTGATGAAAACCAGAATTATTAAGAAAAGCTAGCATTTGCAGAAAGAGGACATATTTCTTTATTGTTTGCAGCTGTAGAAGTGGGCATGTGAAGCCTAACTGTTATGTGACCACAGTTGTGTAATACCATCCCTTATATTCACATACCACATGGTTCCGTATGGGGGAAATTATAGTGTTTTATTTCTGTAAACACATTTAAAAGTATACAATTTCCATACACTGATGAGCATGAGAGTATGACATGAACAATACCAACATGGCATCACATCATCGCTGTGCTGGAACACAAATTAACAGCGCTAGTAGTATTGCAAGCTAATTCCAAGAGTTTACAATGAAATGTTTGCATTTACAGAAAGTTTCGGCTACTATAATTTAACTTTCAGTAAACAAATTCTGTTACCAAATCATGACAGCGGTACCAAGAAATTGCAAACAGTTTGCACTGCAACTGCATGCACCAAACCTCAGCATCTGCAGAATCTACTAACATTTCTACCAAGAGGATACGCTTATTTAAACTTATGGTTTCACCCACTACGCAAACCATAACGATAACTGAAAGTAAAACTGCCACACCAAGGAAATACATTCCTTTCCTGATAAAGCATTCAATTGTATTGCAAAGAACTTCAATGAGATATTTCCTGATGACCAAAATGTATCTATTCTTCCCTACGGCGATAATACAAGCGCATTATCATAGTTTTGTCACAATGTGTGTCTCATCTATCTTCATAGTTGGCACAAAAATAGTTTTGTGTGTGTAGTGCATTATTTATTAATGGTTACATTTTGGCAGAAAATAATTTTGTAAAAATGATATACTGCCCTTGATGATACAAGTCTTATTATTGGGGAACAGAGTTTGTTTCTGTTATATATAAAATAGGGATGGGTCGAATAACAAAAAATATCTGTTCCGGTACCGATTCTACAATTTAAATATCGGTTCCAGTATTCAGTTCTATTTTTAATACTTGCCTTTTGCTTGCAACTTTATTAAACCAATGCAGGTAAATTTAATTAAATGTTTTAATTAACCTATGGAAGACTTTAACAATAACAAAGTGTGAAGATAAGATTTAATGTATACTGATAAACTTGTATTAAATTTATTGAAGGTTAGCAAATAAGTAACAAATTATTATTTTTAATATAATATGTGGTGATTGTGATATATTTGGAAAAAAAACTTTAATTAAATAACTTGTGGCGCTATAAGGCAAAACATTGTGGCGTGCTGTACGATAACTGTAACTTACGGTTGGTCAGCTAAAGAACATAAACATCTGTGATGGGNAAAAAAAAAAAGGTCGCTTCTTCCCCCTTGCCTATTTGGTTATCCTCTGCCTTACACGGAAACAAAGAAGGCTTGGAGGAATGTATCAACCGCTATAAGTTGGCCAGATTCTGACAGGTCTGCGAAAGAAGCGCCACTGTTTGCATCTGACTATGTATCCTTCCGCCATCAGCTGATCGGCCACATGGCAACGATGTTGTTTATTTTCATGCTGTCATTATCAGTTGATCCCCTTGTCAATGTACTGTTCGTGGGACGTTTTAGGCAAATTTGCTACTCAGAAATAAGTAGCTGCGATTGTAGTAATAGTAATGTGTACATAAATCATTAATCAGTAAATTGTTATGTTAAAGGGCAAAAATATAAATCATTAATTTAAAATTTAGTAACTACGAAATAATGTAATGCTAAACAAATTTTAAGATGTTTTAGACTCGCGTGTGTGTAAAAAAATTAGTAGGTTATAAAAGTAAAAATATAAAAGCTTGCAAAAAAATTTAATATTTGCCAACTCTCTTTTATTTGTCCGAGACAGTGAATTTGCAAAACTGTAGTTGTAGCTATTATCACACGTTGGACATTATAGCTAATATATTCAAGTTGGAAATATGCGACTTGGAATAACGTTAGAATTGCTTAACAACTATTCACGCGTGTCCAACTTACTTCGGAAACAAGGAAATGGATTTTTGGAGAACAATATGGCGTATAATTTACGTAGACAAACAAGAAAAAATCTGATAGATAGCGCGCACATCCTGTCCGGAGCGAAGTTTGAGCCTCTTATTTTGCTCAATAGATAGTGTCTTTTTAAAGTTGACTGTTCTATTACTGGCTCGGAACGACACGAATTTGAAATATATTTCGTCAAATTATTAGAAAAAATAATTCAACAATATTATGCAATATTTCTGTATGCTTTTGGAATTAATATCAAGCACGTTGTAATAGAACCGATAGTGGCTAGTTGAGCGATATTTAAAATATTATTTCTGCCTCACAGTTGTGCGCCATATTTTAATGAAGCGTCTAGTGGCTAGTTAAGGCATATTTAATATAACTGCAGCCTCAAAGGTTAGGCGCCATCTTGTAACGTTTCGCCGCTTACACTGCCGACTGTTTACTTGCCACGGCTTGCTCAAGGTAGAATACACAAGACTCAGTACCATTGGATGTTCGTTGATTATGAAAGACAGTTCAAGTTCCAAGTTAGTTAGTTCTATATATTTATTTATCTTTTGAATGACAACAGTTCACAGATTAATTACCGGTAGGCAGAGTACGAACCGTTCAGAGTTCAATTTGCAGGTACCGAACAGCGTCACAGTGGTTTAACTGGCCCGAAGAATAATTAATTACTGCTACCTCCCACACCGGCTGAGAAATGAAATAAAAGTCTAGTTGCCGATGTGGGGGTTACCGTCCTGCCCGAACGCGGCCTAAACTATCATTGTACTACGACGACTTTCTCTGACGACTCTGAAGAAGACGACTGCTTCTAACGGCCCTCGCCGCAGACTGCTCGAATACGACTGTTACTCGTACAAGACTTCAATAATACTCTCTCGAAGGCGCCAGCCAGACGCCTATATGCTGCCTATCGCACCCCCCTCTCCTGTGATAAGGGCCTGGCATCCGGCAGCAGCGTGAGAACTGCGCTGTCACACGCTCAACCTGACATCGATACTGCTGCGCACTTTACCGATATCGTAACTGCGTCGCAGGAAACTAAAACTGTGCTGTCAACAAAAACGAACTTCGCGGTCCACAAAAACTTGTTGACGCACTCACCTCCGGATAACGAACTTCTCGTATAACAAAACGGCGCCGAAGGAACTAATCTAATTAATGTTGACGCTTCAAAAGAAACACGATGTTTGAAATGAAACACTACCGGACTCCTGATAAACGAACACAGCAACCGTCCGCCCATTAAACTACAAAAGTACACGTCTGCTCGATAATCAAACGTGGGAACCTGCCACCACGGCTTAAAACTGAAACCCGATAAAAATATACTGAAACTTTCCCGAGCTTCGTACACACGAAAGAATTCTACACCCAAGTCCCGAAAATTTAAGTATATTGCGTTATTACAACGTAATGAAAGCGGGGTTGGAGAGGGGCAATTAAGACGTGAAAAAATCTTTTGAAATTGAGTTTCATTTGGATATGGATCAATTTAATGTGCCTTTAATTTTGAGCACTTATACATTTCTACTTTAGCACGAAGTTTAGTTTCTAACACTAAAAACCCCTCTTTTATAACCACGTAAAATAAAATGTATTAATTAACCTAGGAACTCTTTATTATCACGTATTTTTGGCTGGTCTAATGTGCGTCAGCAATGCACTCTGAATAGCCAACGTAATATTAACTTTTGTTCGTTCGTCAATCAGCTGATACAGGATTTTGTAAATGGCACGTTGTTTGTTTCGAATACGTCAAATTGCCACTCGCTGACTGTCAGAATCTGGCCAACTTATATGAAATGAAGTATAACAGTGTTGCTTATGGATGAGGGCTGAGTGATAAAGGGAGAGGAGTGATGATGTCAGAGCGAGAGATGAGATAACAGACTCCTCCACCACATTTCCTTCTAAACATCACTGAACAGTTTACAACTACCACTCCTTAATATTTTTTTTTAGTGTATAGCGTGCACCGCAGAAATTTTTTCCTTTATTTTGGGAAAAAAAAGGAGAACTGAGTAGTTGTTAACCTAAAACCGGTTCCGATTCAAACCTCAAGAAAAGGTATACATTGGAATCTAACTGACCCATCCCTAATATAAAAGAAATTAAATGAATACGAGTAGTTATTCGACTTTGAAACTATTTGCACGTTGTTAAAAAATTTTAATATTTAATTATAAAATATTTGAACATCAAAATTCACTATTCGCACACCCCTAACTCTAAGACAGCAGCTTGGTAACATTCAAAAGTGTATAGGGTATTGATTATCAAAACAAAAATGTAATTGTTGAAAGTTGACGCGTGATGTCGGTTTGACTGACGGCGACGTCACTATCAGACAAGGTTCTATTGTGCCGGTCACAGGCACAGGTTAACCAACTGGGGTGAGGTTTTAACTTATTGGCTGCTGATTGGTCCCGGCTGTGGTACAGACTGGGGCGCATGGCCCTGCGGCACAGTAAAAAATCTGGTGTGGGTTTAGCAGTTCTCCGTACTCGTTGGTTTTAGGTAGAGTTGTTCCAATGCAGATACCAAGTATCGGTATCGCCCGATACTTAACCTTTTTTAAATGTATCTGTATATGTATCGGGTAATAGACATTGAAATCAGGTTATTGCTCTCTTTAGCCACAAAAATTATATGGTGTGGTACGTTTTACAATATTAATTAGCCCTGCCGTGTTTTACGGAATTTTAAACCAACAAAAAGACCTGGATAAAGGCGAACATCATAGATTTACTATCACGCTACTCATGATTCGCTTACAAATAAATGTGGCTGGAGTTTATAGATGTATATATCATAAATGCAAGTGGAAAATTTTAATTTTGCTGTGCTCTGGGTGGCAATATTGCAAACTGCAATCGATACCATTTCGAATATTTACGTTGACCTCTTGCAGCTGCACTGAGAACTATTCTGTAACCACCAATGTGTTCTCTAATCTTGCGCGTATATGTTTGGAATTTTTTTTTTTGTTGCCTGCTATTATTATTACCGTCTGGCATGAAAAACGTAACTACGCCAAACTGAAATGTATGCTTTATACTTATTCAAACATAATGTGAGCTGTTTAAAAATAACTTTCACTGCTGGAAATAAATATTGCTGCCTGTAACTGTTGTAAAGTATTTATCTTCCAGACGGCGAACTGCAATAAGATGCTCATAAAAACGTAAATAAATCAGAGGAACAATACATTACTACAAACGAGCAAGTGAAAAGACACAAAATTGATAAAAGTTGGAAGCCGGCGTATGCAATTACTGTCTGTATGGACTATTGGTTAAACTTATTAAGTCTGCATCTGTGGTCATTAAATACTTGACGCTAGCGGACACGACCCTGCAAGAAATACTGAGCATAATCACGATTGGTTTTTTTAATATGTTATTTTTACGGATGATATGCATTTTTTGGCACCAATGAATTGTTAAATACCGTGTTAAAATGTCTAGTGTGTGGAAATACTTTTCTAAAGACTTGACAGACGTAAGTAAAGCAAAATGCAACCAGGTAAAATAGTGTCTCTGGGTGGTAAAGATAAAAGCTGTTTACCGCATCAAANGGGTGGTAAAGATAAAAGCTGTTTACCGCATCAAATTTAAACAAGCCCCTGACACATCGTGATGCACATCAAACTATGTTGAAAACTGCGAGCTTAGAAACGAGCAAGAGAGAAGGGCATTGGTGTCGGTACAACTCTAGTTTTAGGTGCAGGGGTTTGGTAAGACGAACCTCTGAAGTGAATGGGTTGGCTTCTGTCTCGGTCACTCTTCTTTCCTCTAGTCCAGGCTGTGCAGTTGCGGGACTTTTCGGGTTGCACTATCTCTCTCTCTCCCTTTGTGGGCCACTGGCCGGGCAGCTCATTATTGTTATCCTCCTTGGGAGTGTGTTACTGTGTTTTGCAGCTGGGGGCTGTGGTTCTTACTAAATACATTTTGCAGTACTGACCTGTAAGAAAATGCAATTCACATGACACCATGAACGTATTAGCACTCAAGGGGGAAAACCAGTTGGCTAGCCCAAATTCATATGGGCGTGTTTCTGAGTTATCAGTTATCCCCTGCCATGGTGCTGAAGGCGAATTTCAAATGGGCTGCTCTCAAACTTCTCCCAACTGGAAATTTACATGTGGCACTGAGTTCGAACCTAGGTGGGGTAATTCCCCCCCCCCCTTTTTTTTTTCTCTCTCTACTTACATACATGTTTATTAGGCGAGTTATTACACTTCAACAGTGTTATTTACAAGTCTACGTAAACATGTACAGGTCACCTACATTTGTAAAACAACATGGCACTTAAACATGACAAGACGCTCAATAAAAAAAACATATAAAATTTATTTTGGTCATATTTACAGTCTCTCCTTGGCAGGCATCCACCTGCTTCTTACTACCTCATTTATCATGTAGTGTCCTACTTCCGTGGCTGGGTTGCGTGCACGGTGTGGTGTTGGTCCTTTAGAACGTAGTTCAAACCTCTACACTTATCACTGTGAAGTTGTTTGTTTTCTCGGCACGTATTTTTACAAAGCGTACTGTACATTGAGTAACTGGTTCAATTTCTTAGCACTTAATTATGATGTCTCTTTTAATCGCTGTAATAACCCCAGATTGACGCTCGTAATTTATTATTTATACTGTTTATGTTTCACAAGTCCTGTCTCTTTTCCTAGTTTACCTCCCCCTTACCATTTACACTATGTGCTGGGCTTCTCAGTCCTGGCTCTTACCCCCTAGCATGGTTCCCCCATTTTTATATGTACACTCACTGGTTAGGTTCTTTTCGCTTACGCAAATTTGCATGTTGGGGGTACGGCCACCCGGTACCTGCCGACGTGGTTGTGGAGGTTGGTGTGACAGGTACTTGGGGGGTAGCTCTCTCTCATCTCTGGGGTCTCACACTTCCGCTGGGCTCTTCTTTGTCCTGAGCAGGCAGATGCAGGGATTTAGTACCACTGTGGGTCTTCCGTCCTGGGCAGAGGTGTCAGTTCCACACTGCCGTCCAGCACTATGTCTCCGCTGGACTCATCTGCTTCTTCAGCTGTGGCAGTGGCTGGGCCTCGCCTGCAGCGTGGGACACTTCTGTCTTGGGTGGACGAGTCAGTTCCACATTGCCATCCTTCACTGCGTCTCCGCTGGACTCCTCTGCTTCGGCCAGGGTAGGCATGGGTTAGACAGTGCCTTCTGCTTCCTTGGCAGGGTAGGACACTTCTATCCTGGGCAGATGAGACAGTTCCACAGTGCCGTCTGGCACTGCATCACCGCTAGGCTCATCTACTTCTTTGGCTGCAGCAGGGACTAGACATTGCCCTGGGCCTCGCCTGCGGGGTAGGACACTTCTGTCCTGGGTAGATGAGGTAGACGAGGCAGTTCCACACTGCCATCCGGCACTGCGTCACTGAGCTCCTCTGCTTCAGCCGGGGTAAGCAAGGACTAGACAGCACCTTCTGCTTCCTCAGCAGGGTCTTCATAAGGGGTTTAGAGGGGATTTGACCTCCGCTGTTTCTTTCTCGAATGCTTCCCTCGACGGGCAGGATCAAATGAACGTCAGCTGAGGTTCCCGGTCAAGGGGTGACAGCGACGAGATCTGTGACCAGCTGGCCTGTGAGCTTCCTTGTGCTGATCGGGTGTTTCTTTGGTTATACTTTGACGGGGTGAATGGCATGGTCCAGGTTGACATAGCTCCCCGAGGGGGTTCTCTATGTCCTTGCAGGGGTGGTCTTCATGGGTAACANATGGCATGGTCCAGGTTGACATAGCTCCCCGAGGGGGTTCTCTATGTCCTTGCAGGGGTGGTCTTCATGGGTAACAATCCTTTAGTGGCTGTTATTGTATCAGGGAATATATGTAACAGGGGACTAGTTGCAAATAATTTTTCGACTGGGTTATTTGCCATGGAATGACCACAACATGAACATAATTAAGATGCTGATAGGAGGAAGGTGTTTTGGCATATTACAAAGAAATATAAATACGATAAGCCCAACAAATAAGCTGTATTAAATGTGGTCACACATAGTATGCATGGATAATACAAAATTTCACTTCATTTTTGTACATTGAGCTCAACATTTACTACATTAAAAAAGCATCTTTACATCTATACCTGGTCCACATAACATTTAATTTTAATTGCACTGTTTATATGTATGCCAACTTACAAATGTTCCTAACACTTAAAGCTACAAATATACTGTAAAAAAAANTAATTGCACTGTTTATATGTATGCCAACTTACAAATGTTCCTAACACTTAAAGCTACAAATATACTGTAAAAAAAAAGTGATAATTGTGTAATACACAGTACTAAGTTAACAGTACCAACTGTGCTGTGAAAATTTGTTTGAATTGTACGATACATTTTAAACATTTATATGTGAACAAAAGGCTAGGAATAACTTTGGCATTTATTTTGTTTTAGAAAACAGATTTGGAAGAAAACTTCCAAGACACATTCAACCACACGGTTCTGACTTCTAATGAATATGAAATCATGTGTGTTGTTGTTACATGTTTATTTCAGTATGTTATTGAATAGTAACCATCCTCACTTAGAATACGGGCAAACCATAGCTTTATAATAAGGGTTCTCTACAGTAGTACCAATTTTACCACGTATACCCATTTTTTTTTTTTAATTCTAGTACACAAAAACTAATACATGTTACGTAATATGTTCTGGCAATTGAACCAAAAACCAGTTACTGAAATGACTCATGTATAATCTTAATGTCATTCTCATTATGTCAATGCTTAAGAGCAGCCCACCCTAAAATTAGGGTGCACATATTTCATCAGAAACCATCAACAAATGTTTTAGAAATAAATCTTGTGCCCAATTGAAAGTTAATTTTTATAACACGTATAAGAATTAAAAATTAATTCTAAACTTGTATTTAACGTTAACACAAAGGTTAGAGTATAAGACATGACAACTTTTGTTCAAAATTATGCGATGTCCCTGGCATCCATAGTATGTGGTGGCGTGACAATGGAAACACGAAGAAAAAGTGCCTAGTTAAAGTAATTAATAATATTTAATTTAAAAAAATGAGTGATTTTAAGACAGAGATAAATAAATAAGGCAGTTAAAATTTATCTCTTCATGGTCTTCAATGATTACTCATTCAAAACCATGTCCACTGATTTTTCTGCACACTTACACCTTTCGTGCATTACACTGTGCTTGAGTGCGGTGCTTATTCATGATTAGATGACAAAACATGTCAAATAGACTTGCAGGATATCATATTATTCAAAAGATTCATGTCTATTGAAATAAATTAATATAAATTGTATGGTCTCCCCACAAGAAATTGCTGAAAATAAACTTTGCACTTGGTAATACAAGTTGCTCGAAATTTCAAACAATTTTTGGTGACATTGGGAAGTTAAGTATACACTTCTGGGCATATAATTTTATTTGTGAAGAAGCTGTCCATTGAGTTAAATTAAAATTTGGTTTTAAAATCATGTTGATTTTGCACCAGATACGATTAAACACCAACATTACGGGAAGAAAAACCTTTACACACAAGAAAACATTTTTGCAAAAAATAATTCCTAGTTAAAATGCATTGCGTAACATTTTCAGGCTAAACCATTTGTTTTGAAATACAAGTGACAATAGGTGCAACTATTCTGAGTGACGGATAATCTTGTAAAATATTCTATGATAGCCGGCATGTAAGGGGTGGAAGCAAATGCGCGTGTTTCCTCTCTTGTTAGTTTGTAAGGGGAGGGAGAAAGGCTGAGGATGTAGATATGCCACACTGGTTGCTAGGTAACTGCTTCNAATTGCACTGTTTATATGTATGCCAACTTACAAATGTTCCTAACACTTAAAGCTACAAATATACTGTAAAAAAAAGTGATAATTGTGTAATACACAGTACTAAGTTAACAGTACCAACTGTGCTGTGAAAATTTGTTTGAATTGTACGATACATTTTAAACATTTCTATGTGAACAAAAGGCTAGGAATAACTTTGGCATTTATTTTGTTTTAGAAAACAGATTTGGAAGAAAACTTCCAAGACACATTCAACCACACGGTTCTGACTTCTAATGAATATGAAATCATGTGTGTTGTCGTTACATGTTTATTTCAGTATGTTATTGAATAGTAACCATCCTCGCTTAGAATACGGGCAAACCATAGCTTTATAATAAGGGTTCTCTACAGTAGTACCAATTTTACCACGTATACCCATTTTTTTTTTTTAATTCTAGTACACAAAAACTAATACATGTTACGTAATATGTTCTGGCAATTGAACCAAAAACCAGTTACTGAAATGACTCATGTATAATCTTAATGTCATTCTCATTATGTCAATGCTTAAGAGCAGCCCACCCTAAAATTAGGGTGCACATATTTCATCAGAAACCATCAACAAATGTTTTAGAAATAAATCTTGTGCCCAATTGAAAGTTAATTTTTATAACACGTATAAGAATTAAAAATTAATTCTAAACTTGTATTTAACGTTAACACAAAGGTTGGAGTATAAGACATGACAACTTTTGTTCAAAATTATGCGATGTCCCTGGCATCCATAAAACACGAAGAAAAAGTGCCTAGTTAAAGTAATTAATAATATTTAATTTTAAAAAATTAGTGATTTTAAGACAGAGATAAATAAATAAGGCAGTTAAAATTTATCTCTTCATGGTCTTCAATGATTACTCATTCAAAACCATGTCCACTGATTTTTCTGCACACTTACACCTTTCGTACATTACACTGTGCTTGAGTGCGGTGCTTATTCATGATTAGATGACAAAACATGTCAAATAGACTTGCAGGATATCATATTATTCAAAAGATTCATGTCTATTGAAATAAATTAATATAAATCGTACGGTCTCCCCACAAGAAATTGCTGAAAATAAACTTTGCACTTGGTAATACAAGTTGCTCAAAATTTCAAACAATTTTTGGTGACATTGGGAAGTTAAGTATACACTTCTGGGCATATAATTTTATTTGTGAAGAAGCTGTCCATTGAGTTAAATTAAAATTTGGTTTTAAAATCATGTTGATTTTGCACCAGATACGATTAAACACCAACATTACGGGAAGAAAAACCTTTACACACAAGAAAACATTTTTGCAAAAAATAATTCCTAGTTAAAATGTATTGCGTAACATTTTCAGGCTAAACCATTTGTTTTGAAATACAAGTGACAATAGGTGCAACTATTCTGAGTGACGGATAATCTTGTAAAATATTCTATGATAGCCGGCATGTAAGGGGTGGAAGCAAATGCGCGTGTTTCCCCTCTTGTTAGTTTGTAAGGGGAGGGAGAAAGGCTGAGGATGTAGATATGCCACACTGGTTGCTAGGTAACTGCTTCCCCTCACATCAGGCATGCAAGAGGAGGTAGCATACCAATCTCGCCAAGTCGCCGCTGGTACCATCAGCTGAACTGGATAGCGCTGCGCCGCAGTGTTAAAATGTAGCGCGTTTAAAGTAGGTATTTCACATCCAGTTATTAGTCGTTTTCATAAACAACCAGTGTAAAAACTATCATTGCGGGAGATCTTAAGGTGATGGGACTGAAACATATTTCGCTTGATACAATCTCTGATAAACGCGGATAATGTTGTCATTATTAATACAGGAATTTTTCTGGGACCACTGGAAATTAACTGTGGATGCAGTTTATCGGTACATGTGTATTTTTGGTACATCAAGAGTCCACTGTATTACTTATGCTCCAACCCTTGTGGATGCGTGGTGGTAATACATGTTATCTGTACACAAACAAGCCAACAGATTGCAACTTGTAAACTGCATCACGATGACTGTATAACATTCTTAAAAGAAGAATAAAAAATGAATCAAGTTAATGAAGTACTGTAGTACAGTGTTGACAGTTGAAATATGACATGACATAAACAAAGTGTGTACAATTTACCAATAACTGATTCTTAAATTTCTATGCACATGAATATTTTGTTTTGTTACATATTTTTCTCAAAAACGAGGCTGCTTTGAGCCGAGCAATGAGTGTATTTGTTGCTATTCATTTTGACATAAAATTTAAATAAACTCTGCTTTTTGAAATTTTATAATTTTTAAAAAATTTCATGCAAAAATAAAATGGCTTTGAATACCTCCAATAAATAATGTAAAAATAAGCAAAAAAAAAAAAAATACACAATAAGCATTTTCACAGCTGTTGCTGTATTTGTTATGTTGTAAACATGATTAACAGATACTCTCATATGGCACTAGATTTATGGATTAATAGAACAAAACCAAGTATATTAAACAAAGATCATCAAGCAGTGCATACAGATCAATGGAATGTCTGCCTTAAACAGAACAATAAATATCATCAAAATATTTCTACTACAAAAAATGTTACGCACTTTACTTTGTTCCACTGGCCGGAACTGCATACAAAGCAATTTGACAAATGTGAACATGCCTACAGACAGGCATGTCGCATGAATGGCACCAAAATCACAGCAGTTGTGGAAAATCTACACTCAAGGTTCCAAAATGCATGTAAATACCCTCCCTCAGAAACAACTAATCATTAAAATCTTGCACCTGACCTATGGCACTCAAATACAAATATTTCAGCTGATTTAACCTGATCTTAAAATTATGATGGTGGAAAATAGTTAGAATCTATAAAATGCTACAAGGGTGTTTTCTAGCTCGAAATATGGATATTTATAATTATTTAACAGCATATAAAATCTGGGCAATAGATGCTGTTTTATTATGTATTTAAATTAGTAAAGCTACAATGTGTATCTTAAAGAATCTATTTTATAATTGTGGGAAAATCAAACAATACAGTAAAAATGCAACATTAGAATGTGTAAATAGCTAGCTACATATCTAGGGTATGTATCGTCCAACGTATTTTCATGTTATTTTTGAGGTTACATGTGTTCTGAGGTTAATGTTCCAATGTCATGAAATGCATTATACATTAGCCGTTTCAGACCCAGTGCATGCAATTGTGTACATTTCGCACATGTACGTAATTTTTGATCTGTACTGCACACTGAGAAGCTCAATGATCAATGATTTTTCACATCGGTAAATGATTCACGAACAGTCTTACTGGGCTAGGTCATAATTGGTTTATATTACTGTAGCTGAACATATAGTCTACAGCTCATTGGCTGTGACAACGAAACAATTGCTGTGTCGACCTAAGTACAGCACAGATCATAATTTTTTTTGTTTGAAACACCTGAAACTGTAAATTAAAGTGGGTCTGAAAGGGTTAAACAAACTGTTGTTCACGCAAAGGAGTTGCATAGATTATTCTCAAAATCATACAGTATTTAAATTGAGTCTTATTTTGAAATGTTTACAATATCACGCTGCAATCCAGAAAAGTTGTATGTGCACAATTGTTTTTACATCACTGTCTGGACCTCTGACCTTACTATGAGTAAATGTGTTCATATATCACTCATTATAATCTAATATGGTAACTGCATTTCTAAGTTTTAATATTGTTCATAGGAAATCTTTGTGTTGACAATATATCATAATTTTTGGTTAATACTGCAAACAGTGTTTATGCTATATGTACTAAACTAAAAATAATAACAAAAATGTTTCCTTCTGAATTAAATACAACACTGCTATCGCTACTTGATCAATTCTCGTCAACAACTAGGTTTCGTTAATATTCTATTACAGTTTTATCTAGTGTAGTGCAGGTGCTATGCTAAATTTCATAAGGAAAACTGATTTCCTCATAAGAAACTATCGGTTCACTGTCACTGCTCTGTAAAATTTGTAAAAGTTAATAAATGGTACGTATAGAACATAGAATAAATGCTATAAATAATGCTATATTCTCCCATCTCTAAAAATGAGAGATCATGTGCAACTTCTCATTAACTGCAATCATATTAAGATAAGGCGAGGATAGGCCGCTAGGATACTGCGCATCCACGTGCAAAATATGTTTGTCTGACTTTTTTTTGTGTGTGTGTGTGTGTACCCGCGAGTACTTGTACAGTCTGTCTACTTTTTATAATGCAATCATATTAAGCTAGACATTAAGCGTGATTCACACATTTCTCAAACCTGTTTTCAATGTAGTCAACTCTCAATTTTCTGGGGTGGATCAACCAGTTTGCAGCTTAACCAGGTTGTATTTTTTTCCCTTAAACAAAACAATCTTGGTAACTTTTGTTTATCAACGGTAGTATTATAAACGTACCTTGTAAACTACGCTTTCGTTCGGCAGTCCTACTATGTGACATGACGAGGGAAAGAGGGGGAGTTGTGCCAGAAGAGAAAAATTTCAAATTATGGTTGCCAGTTAATGCATTTAGTTCAAGTCAAAAGTGCAAATAATCTAAGTCAGATTTTTTTTTTAAATTTGCATTTCAAATGCCAATGCAGTGTTTAAATTTAATATAAAGCGCAACTTGTGTCTGCTTGCCACTCATTGCCAGCCCTCTACCTCCCTCCGGCTTTCAATTAGAGGGGGAAGTTTTAAAATTACAGCTCCCCTTAAACAGGGCAGCAGCAAATCAAATCAATGGCAGCAAAAAAAATTCTAGACAGAGAAAACTAAGAACAGAACATCGTTGTCATGATGTGTTTATTTACAACATCAAAAAACTCACAGAGCAATTATATACACATTTATAAGCTCGCAGATTTCACTGTACGCTGGAAAAACTATTTTCAAAGTGGTTATCGTTCTACATTTCACGCTTTTAGCAAAAAAAATAAAATCTTTGTGGAAACTTTAGTCTTTTCTCCACGAAAATCACACAGTAACGTGCAACATTAGGCTTTTCTAGTGCTTCCCCTCCTGTGCCAATTCCCACCAACTTGCATCTGAAGTAGCGTTTCAGTGAGTTGAAAAAAAGGGGGAACACAAGAAACAAGCAGAAATACAAAACTCCTGCTGTGTATTACCTATGCATGGAGACAGTACATGAAGTGAATCATTTACATAATTATGTGCACCTATCATTATTATTATTATTTATTAATTTTATTTTTCAAAAAGTTGAAAACAGATATTTAATAAAAAATTTGTATGGAGTGATTGTTATGCAAAGTTGAACTTCATGATTGAAAAAATTAAAAAATTCAAGCTTAAAAATTCAGGCACAAACAAACCTTATGCAAGTACAATTATTTTGCAGATAAATATGATATGTTAATAATAATTTTATTAAATTGTGGCACCCCATTCGTATAGATTCGTGTGCATTTTTTTTTTTCTGTTATTGTGCAACGTTAAGGCATTACCCATTAAACTACTTATTTTTACATAAAAATGTTGTTCTGAAGCAGCTGGTGTTTACTGCATTTTAATCACATGTTTAACAATTAAAATAAATTTACATTTCATGTTTCAAAATGGTTTCTGGAATTTCATTCGCAGTCATGCAATGATATGCTTTTCCTGAAGTTTGTGCTATATGAGAACATACTGCTGAATATAACTTTAAAGAATACCTTTTAAAATATTAACATTCCATAAATGTAAACGTCTCATTTCCCCGTGGGAAAGGTAAACATGGGACTTAATTGTGCACCAGATTCTGCCTATGCACAGCGCCACTGTCTGATTTTCCATTAATTTTAGTTCACTCAGTGATTGTTTATAGATAACCGAAGTATGATTTTGCTCAGAATACGTCACTCTGTTACGAAAAAATTATATTTCTTCCATAAAACATCTTTTTTTTTTCATCAGAGGTGTACGAACATGACTTAGTGCACACAGTTAGCAAAACAAGTTTTGTTCAATTTTTGGATTTTAAATGTATACTTATTAGATTTATTTTTGGGTTAACCATGATTTTGATTTACTGTGCCCTTCCAACTCACCATAACCCTGTTTAATCGAAACTTGAATGTACAATTCACAAAACAGTACACTATGTAAACAAATGTCTGCAATGAAAATTGCAAATGAATAAATTCCTACATTTTACTACTTTGCATTCAAAATTATGTAATTTTACTTACTCATTCTTAATCCTGTTACAAATGTGAGTATTGAGCAAATTATGATAAACACCCTTTTTATATGTTGAAGCCATCCACTGGAATGGAATGTACATTATGTGCTGTGTGTTATAACCTGTTATTGTTCAAGTCATGTTATGATGGCTATTAATAGCTACGTGGGATTCTGCATTACCTCTTTTTTTTTAAGCTTTCACAAAAAGTTGAAAGCAGTTTAACTTGTATTTTCCTCCATCAGAACTGCTCTATTTGAAACTAGTCAACTAACATAACTACTACTTAAACCTCAAAACTTCATTTTAAAATTTAAACTATTTTATTCCAATTTTTAATGGCATAACTAGTGGAAATGATAATTTTCACAATAGCTTGAATAAACGCAGTTCACATGGGTTCTGTCGTACTGCACTGGTGTTTAAGTTAAATACATTACCACCCTAATAAGCATTACTGGTGATCAGAATATCAATTAAATTTATATCCTCCTAGATCTTTGGTACACATTTCTGCATAGCCATGCTGTGAAATAGGCTTGCGAATTCATCTTAACAAAACATACACTTAGACACGTCATACAGGGCTTTTGTAACAGTGGAATGTTACCTTAAGGAAAAAATATTACAAAAATTATTCCAGCACAACAAAAAAGAATTAGCATTGTCGTCCATATTTCCATTACACTTTTTCCCTGATTCAACTGACTGACTATACCAAAAGGAAATTAAAAGAGTGCTCATTGCCATCCATGTTACCAAAAAAACAATCATCCAAAATCACAGCTGAATATCACTTCCAGAAGCTCCATCTACACTACTAAACATTTGAAACAAATAACACTATATACTATAAACAAAAGTACAGTAATTACAAGAACAGTAGTCCAATAAAAAATTTACAAATATAGAAAACATAATTTTGCCTTGTTTTGGCACAAACATCTCATCTTACTGGCTTCAGTATGAACACACTGTTTTGCCTTGGATGTGCAATGACCAGATTTACATGTTTCAATGCACTGTGTGTGGTCTTAGCTCACCCTCGCTAGTAACTACTTGGCGAGCTTCTCACACAGCCATTCTTCTGTCAGTTCTTCCAGTTCGCGCACCTCATAGACACGTGTGAGGTCCGCCTCCTTCTGCAGTGCCAGCTTGGTGCCCGCATACATTATCTGCAGCTCTATCTGGCTGTCTGCACCACATACACAGATATTTCCAAGCATTCAGGCCACACAATAAAATGAATAAGAAGACTAAGTAATGTATTCAATAGTAGTGGGCCCTCAGTGTTCAAGAAAACACCACATAACTCCAACAATAGCATTCTGGGTTCTATCTCCAGTGATCCAAGTCAGGATTCTCTTCATATGGGAAATGTAAATTTTGCCGGTGGTTTTTCTCAGGGTACTCTCATTTCCCTCATGACTATATTCCATTACCTCTTCGCTCACCTTGCTACTCTCCTGGGTAGCTGGAAATGACAGGCGTGTCCTTTAAGTCGGAAACATGTAGATTTCTTACCTATCAGGACTTTACCGGACAATCTAACAGCAGGTGTGCCAACTCTTGACACTTCTAATTACGGGTAGTCACACTTGTCAGTGTCGCTGCTGCTACCTGATTGTACACATCCTAATGACACTCCAAACTTACGGCTCACATACAGTGTTACGACAAAGTTCAAAGCCAGGCTTGCAACTAAGTGATCTCTGGTCCACAGTGGTCAAGTGAATGGCCAAGGACTGGATCGTAAGTGGTCTATAGACATTTGGTCCACGAGCCTCAATATCCTCCACAGAACGATATTGAAAGGTAGCAATGGAGTACTTCAGACTGAAAGGATAAAACAATCCTTCCCTTATTGTCAGTGAGTGGATTCCCTGCAACATGTTTCCCTCCATCTCTTTCCAACACAACTCTGAGAACCACACGACACGTCCCAACTGTTTCCTAACACACACACAGTTAGGCAACAATTGATGCAGCTTACCTCTGGGAGTGACGTAGATGAAGCACATGGGATAGGAAACCCTCCCATCAGTGTGGGCCATTCTGTAACTGTAGACAACATAACGAGGCTGGTGTCCAGGTAGCGCTTCCCTCACATCCTCTAGCGTCACATCCTGGACCAACACATTTCACTTAAACAGCTCTGTACATAACCACAAGAAATGTAAAAAGAAAAGTTAAAAAAAAAAAAAAAAAAAAAAAAAAAAAANGAACACAAGACTGCATGAAATAACTGTAGGCTGTTCACAGTAAGCTGAGCACTTTTGAAAACCCTGCTTAAGATGTGCTCGCATGTTCATTGTATATTCTACCACTGTATGTAAAATTAACATTGTCATGGGCCTGATCATTTCATTCATGTGTCAGTCTAGTGAGACTGTAAAATTTTTACAAAAGTAAAAATGTTTAGAAATTTTTTAATTCCTAAATTTATATGCACTGGGGAGAAAAAAAAATTAAAAAGCAAAAGTTATTATTTTTTATTCAACGTTACGATACGGAACTATTTTCCATCTATCGTTATCAACTTGACTGGGCGCATGCCAGTCGTTGTGCCTATTAAAATACATGCAGGTAGAGGCAGTAATGTTTTTCAAACATTGATTTCAAAAATGCTTGATTTAAATGCTCAGCCTATATTCTAGTGTATTAATGTAATGGAATGGAATGAAAGACAGTTTAAATATTTATGGCATCAAAGTTTAATTTAAACCAAATATGCTTTTTGTCTCTCTTCATCTACGAAACCATGCCACAAATTCCAACTTAACTTTGTATGTACGTAGTATCTATTAGAACCATAAAATGTGTCTACACGGAGCCACTTTTGTTTGCCATTTTTGTAAGATAACATGACATGAAATAAAGTTTTTATGTCACATATTAAGAAACAATATATAGATTCCTACCAAATTTCACAAAGTAGTATTACTATGGTAAGCCACCATAATTTGTATGTTTTAAGGGGATAAAACATTTTCAGAATGGCGGCTGTATAAACACTTTTAGCTTTGTATGCTATATCTATGAAACCAAGTAACCAATTTCAACATAACTTTGTATGGAAATATCAAAGCATTTGTTACTGAAATAATAATTTCAATACACACACATCTTCTGGATAAACTGATATCCAGGAAGGGCATATGCGATACCCTTTGTCACCAAATAATGCACAAGCATGTATCCGAGCACCTAAAACTCACGACGAGTGTCAAGTGGATTTTTAAGGGAAAAACTGAATTATTAATTTCTAAAGGTCATAAAGAAACAAATCCTAATAACAATATTTATTTACAATTGTCTAAAAAAAAATTGCATGTTTTTAAATTAAATATTATTAATCACTTCAAAAGGTAGATGCCTGCTAAATAAAATGGTTTTGTATAATGCACGATCTCCAGTACGTGGCATCCATAAAATGTGTGTGTGATGTGCATGTGAAGTAGTGAACAGCTTGGAGAAATAGGCTTTAGCTGTCCTCGGTTCTACCCTTATGTGATTGGCAAGTGAAGGATGGTTGCCTAGCAACCAGCAAGGCATCCACCTTGTGACCTCCCTCACATAACCAATAGGGTAGGGATAAAGGAACCTATGGAGGGGCGGCACAGGTTGCTTCAGCTTTCCTCTACCGTCCTTTATCCGTGCATGTTTTTTCTTCAAATATTTAAATTTTGTTCCCAAGAATGAAATCATATCACAACGTAGCAATGTGGCTATGCAGGCAGCACTGAGCATAGCTGCCTCGACGGGGCCTCAGCGATTACCCATGAGAGCAAGGTTAAATAATCAAAGGATGTACATCCGCTAAAACTGATAAGACTACTGATAACTTCCGGGAGCAGGCTGGCACGTCCCAACTTGCAACTGACGACTGCAGAAGAATCCTTCATCCTTCTTAATTTTATGTACAGATTTGCTCTTCAGGGAATGACTGCCCACAACGTGGTATTCTCGAGGTTTGCTTTTTCAGGCATCCTCACAACAGTACAGTGACTGGTATTGATTATCTTAGTCAAATAGATTCAAGAGACATTATATGTTGGAAGACTTTTGCAATTAATGAACTTGTTGCTACTTCTAATTTTGTTATTGCTATTTCTCCATCTCCGGTATTGCATTCTCGTCGTAGGCTTAAGTTTGAGCTAGGAGACAAAGATTTTCTTTCCGACCAGGGGCATGACTTAACAAAAACATTTTAATGAATTTTTGCTTAACTATTGTTGTACAGATTGTGGCGTACCAATTAACGGTAGTGATACAACCCCTATATGTGTGTGCTAACAAATGTGTTCTTTGATAAATTTTAGTTGCGGTTTGCATTTTTTTAAATTTTTCTGATTATTTTTTAATGGTTCCCAAGATTGCTGTTGTAAAATTACTAATGTTGCGAAATCTGGGGTTGTAAAATCAGGGGGATTTCCTGTACTTGACCAATTACACATAATTTGAAATAAAAGTTGTGCCAGAAATGGAAAAACCAGAGATGGCAGGCACATATTTATCATAGGATCTGGAATAGCCTTCAAGTAGTCACATCATACACCAACATTTGCCAACTTATAAACAATTAGTGTCCCCTTTAAGAAATACCATTTATGTCTCAAACATGTCTTACCTCAAGGAGATCATCAACGCATATCAACTGCTTCTCCCGATTCACTTTCACTGCAAACCACCAAACAAATTTATTATGTTACAGCAGAATCACAAACTAAAGTCCTCAATTATATCTACTGTTATTAAATTCAGAGTGTTTAAAAACATGCATTTCTTCTAGGAGAGAATTCTGTTATATTTTCAGAATGTGTAAGAACTAAAAATGTACCCTCTCAAGCTTCTCTACGCAATCCAATTGACTGACATTGCAGCCATACCATCCTAAGTCTATTGCTAAATTCACAACAGAGTAAACTGTGACCATTTACAGTTGAGATAATGAATGAATAACAGAAAAAATGGAGCAAAAGTGGCATGCCTGAGTGGGGAAATGAGAGTTCCCAGAGAAAATCCACTGGCCATCACAAACACCTACCACATTTCTCACATGTGAAACTACAGGCTACTTGCTGGGAATCCAACCCATATCTACATGATGGAAAGTCATTGAGCTAAATGCTTGGTCACTGGGACTCCTAGTAACAGAACTGATGTATTTGCAAACAAAACACTGCAACTTCTACAACATCCAGTGCTGTGAGCAGAGTTTCTTCATTATAAGCAAAGCGTGGGCAAAAAGTACTTTCCTGATATCAAACACGGTCCAGTGTATGAAAACCTGATGCTGAAGATAGGATCAAACTTACATTATTATGACAATTAAATAATTAGGAATGGAGTCATAAACATTTCTTGTAGTTTGAATAGCCACCATTTTGGGAGTAAATTGCATTAGATTATCTTCTGAAAGAATCATCAGTTTCGGTGAGTGAAGAGAGTTGGGCGGCTCTTAACATCAAGGTCGTGAGAGTCAATTAAGGTGAAGTGAGGTGAGTATATAACAGCGCCGGAATGAAAGGGCGAGGGAAACAGGAGATCCCGAGAAGATCCGCAGACAGCGGCATCATCCTGCAAGATTACCACATGCAAAAATCCGGGAGTGACCTCCGCCGGGAATCGAACCCAGTTTGCCTAGGTGGGAGGCACGTAGTCTAACCACTACACCACCATGGTCCCAACATTAAGTACACCATCGCCACAAGACTCTGAATTGGCATGCAGTGTTTACTCTACAATATTAACAAAAATAATAAAAACAATTTAAAGGTAATCAGTAATTCTTAAATACAGTATTAGGCATGATATACCATTACATATAAGTTCACTCAATTTTGACAGTTTTAGAAATGTAGCACGGCGACCGTGTATCCTTCCACCAAAGCTGTTCTATCTATGTAGAAAACAAAGTGTGTAAACAAATTCTATGATCAATGTAGGTTACCATTCCAGCTTACTTCATTTTTGTTATGAACAAGTTATACTGCTTGGGCTCTGTTTATTTTATTGTGGGTGGATGGCGTTGGGAGAGACTTTAGGTTAACGTCTTTCACGAGACAACATTGTTTTGCAGAAATTATTATGACAGTATAATTTTGAATTTTACATACCTATCATTTTAATGAACCAGTAGAAAATTTTGTTTCTACAGAAGTAACATTCAAATTATTATCAGCTGTAATGTTTTAATCTCACTGAAAGAAAAAAACATGATAAATATCATGTTGTTCGTAACAATGCAAATAAACACATTCCATAAGCATGTAAATATTTTTGGCGAAGATAACCTTACACTTGTTGGATTTTCCATATAATGTGTTATTTTTACACTACAAACAGCATTGAAATTGTGGTTTTCTAGGCCACGTACATTTTAAGCATTCTAATTACTATTTTGAAATACAGTACATTATTTACAAAACACTTTGACTTACATTTTCGTAATTCCTATTTACAACTCCTTAACACACGCTATTCTCTGGTAATCATTGGACACAATTGTATACCAGTGATACTAAATAATTTATAGAATTTTTCAGTAAATACACCACTTCAACGGTTTCCCGAAATAATAAACTGCGGAACGAAAATACACTGCGCTTCGGAACACATAACGGTACCGAAAATGGAAGACCAAGCCATACATGTACCGATAATATTAAATTTCATGCAAGAAAACTCGCTACAAAGGCACCCCTACAACCAACTATGCTTAATGAAATTAAATACAAAAATTATTAACTGCCGATAAAATATTCTGATAACACCAGTAAGGTACTCGCATAAACGTGACAGAAAAAATCACATGCATAATGGCGTTCACAGAGTTGGAAACATTTGACATACCATAACTGTCCATATGATCTGCCATAATTGCTAAAAATATTTTTTTTATCAATTCGATAAAAGCCAATAAAATTGTACATTACTTTAAAAACACAATTGAAACCACGAATGTGGTACGTATAAATTAAGTTTTTAATTACAACCTTCAGTTCTAAGTATTATTTTCTTTCATGACGATCATCAATATTGCCAACATAACATACATGCTGCAACAAATCATCAGCTGACACAATATTTTGCAAACGAGAGCATTTACTGTTTACATAGTGTGTCGGTTGGTCACATTGTCTGTCAAACTTTATTGTACTTGTATGAAATGCAGATTTAAAAAAATTATGTGAAAACTGCTGCCAAGCACCATCCAAAGAAAAGCAGGGATAGTCAAAATGGGAAGTGGCATGGCTAATTTTGGAAACACTGTCTGACACATTTCAACTTTTTCAGTGCAGGCAATCAGTTGTGAGCTACAGGCGAGAGTAGNTCAAACTTTATTGTACTTATATGAAATGCAGATTTAAAAAAATTATGTGAAAACTGCTGCCAAGCACCATCCAAAGAAAAGCAGGGATAGTCAAAATGGGAAGTGGCATGGTTAATTTTGGAAACACTGTCTGACACATTTCAACTTTTTCAGTGCAGGCAATCAGTTGTGAGCTACAGGCGAGAGTAGGTATGCTTTAAAGTGTTACATAAACCTCCTACACCGGCGGAAATAATTTAGTGGAATAAGTTTGTCCAAAAAATTGAAGTTAAAAGAAGTGAAGGTCACGGGTGTTTGCCGGTGTGAGCGAAATTTGCCACGCTTGACATGTCTTCTACGAGAACTGGTTTTCGACTGTTAGCAGGCGGCAGGCGCACCCGACGTAAATCGCCACCACGTGGACTACCCCACTCCTCGCACTAGGGTGCCAAAAACCTAACCAAATAAGGGCATGGTGTGGTACAGAATCCATTCGGAATCCTGTGCTACACCCCGTCTCAACCACTTCCTCATACCATGCCGAACTGCGTTGTAGTAAAATAATAGAATTTCTAGAACATTCTCAAAAGAAAAAATGTCAAGAAAGTGGTAAAAGCTTTTATCTCCAATTGTTGATGCAACCTCAACTGCGATTTCAGAAAAAGCAAACACATGACAGATAAAAATTCTAACACAGCCAAAACTTCATATACTAATAAGCTATTATCATTTCTCGTATAATAATAATAAAAAAGAAACACACCAAATGTTGTGATTAAATTAATATTAACTGCATCATTATAAGTGGTATGAACAATTTAGCAATATTATTTTGTCTTTAATCTGAAGTTGTGGAAAATATATAGTTAAGCAACTTTTCAAAAAATAATTGGGAAGAAGAATGACTGAGGAGGGGGATGATTTTAAAAGGCATTTGTTGAGACCTATTACAGTTGCATGTCTGATATTAAACCTACATCCTAAGTCCTAAATAAATATCATAATGTGGAGGTCTATGATTAGGATAATTGTAGGGTAGAAACCAAAGAAATGTAAAAATAATAGTGATGAAAATGACCATAAAAGCAAAATAAATTATCCTACACACTACAGAACTGTTCTTTAAACGATTTTTGTAAAGGGCTTATGTATCTAAACATTATTATGAAAATCCTCTATTGCAGTGGGTGTCTCTGAAAACCAGACTTCTAATCTGTGCCTCTGTGTTGTTTTGTCTGTATATGTGTTATTCTGGTTTTCTATGAATCCCACAGCGATGGAGCATGTTCATAATAGTTATTTGTTAGATACACTTTAGAACTGTTTAGAATGATGGAAAAAGCTACAGAAGTATATAAGAGGTAACTGTGTCATGTCCCACTCACTTTGCTCGTGTTTTGGGAAGCAGAGTAACTCAGATTTTCATCTTATCAGTTTTCTGCAGCTAGTAGTGGATATGAAATGAAACAACAAAATGTCAACAAAACATTCAAATATAAGAACTGACACCACTAGGCCTAGTTACAAAATATTTATTAGATGCATGTATCAATTTGTTTCCCAGAGCACAAGCATAACAAGCCCAAACACATGCATGATATTTTTGGTAAGTTTTTACTTTGTTCTAGACAACCCTGTTTTATGAAGGATAATAAATTTCACCTTTTTTCTTTAAGATTTTTATCAATATTATTTTTACATTTTTACCTTAAAATGTTTTTGATCATCACAATAAAAATGTATCCAAGCAGAAATGAATAAAAACTAGTAGACCCACAATTCTAAAAATGTTTTCCCCAGGTTTTTTTAAGCCACTGAACTAGGCAATTAATTACTGAGGATTGCATCTCAACTCAACTGACAAACTTCTGCTTCACATTAATTAGGAAAAAAGAAGTTGAAAAAAAAAAAAAACACACACACATATTTGTAAAAATGCAAAACCAAGAAGAATACATGCGAGTGAAATGAACTTTATACCACAAATTAGGTACATGACAATACACAGTTTATTAGGAGTACAGAACTGTACATGATTTCTGGCCTTGTGAATTCAATATGCAGGATGTCCAGCAAAGAAGCTTGATAAAATTCATGTACAATTCCCGTACACATGTACAGAAATTTAAGTACACACCACACAATAATTTCATAATTAATATGTATCACTCCACTAAAAAAAATACAAAAATAATTTCCTAGAATATTTAAGTACTTTCTTACTAAATAAATTTAAAAATAATGCAAAATCTGGTGTGAAAATTGTAATAAATGAAACACTATTTCGGTATTAAATGGTTTATTTAACCTAAAACATTAACACGAAATATTGAATTTCAAAAGCTAAAAGACATCAGTTAAAATGCTATACAATTACACAAACCTGAATACAAAAAAAAAAAAGAAAAAAGGACACTCCACTCCCGCAAAATTAACACTTCTTAAATACCAGCATTGATCAATTAAAAAAGAAACCAAAATCTACCCTCATCAGAAATATAATGTGAACAATGGAATAATAAAAAATTATTAACAAGAAATATTTACATTTCAAAAGATTAAATACATATATTCAGAGGTCATATTTACACAAAACTGTATAAAAAAAAAAATGTAACAATGTTACAAAATTAATACTCCCAAAAAATGTTGGATGCTGAAGTATAATAATTCACAAAAAAACTTATCAGGCTGTTGTATACAAAAATACCATACAGCTACATTTTCATCATACTACTGTAAATCTTTGACTCTTACATTAATGAGTGACACTGCTCATTCTGCATCTTGTAAAAACTTGCGTTTATTGATTCCTAGCTCCTGTAGTTCAGCAGTAGCAAGTTTTCGTTCTTTCTCAGCACTTGTTTCAACCTGCCGGAGTTCTTGAAGTACATCTATGTATTTGGAATGAGCATTCCTAAAAGACTGAATCATTTTCTTGGATACTTCCATGTTGAGCAATCCCCCTTCATTAACAACAAAGTCAAATACATGTCGCTGAACAATTAAAGATGCTTCTTTTATATTTTCAACCAAAATATGTTTGTTTATTGAGAATCCTCACTGTACATGAACATTCCCATGTGAAATTATTAACATCAGTTTTACTACCCTTGAAAGATTTTCATACTCTTGCTTTCTATGAACAAGCGACATCCACAACTTATCAAGTCGGCTTTCACTCCTATAAAAAGATTTCATTTCATCAATATTGTTTGTATTAGAACAAAGGCCTTGTACTCTGTTTGCTTTTTCTATGGTGCTGGAAGGTAATCTCTGTCCTATATAACTTGCCAAGACCATGACAGTCAGTGAGTGGCCACTTGATGTATAGAAAACAAACAACGTGCCATTTACTAAATCCTGTATCAGCTGATGCACGAATGAACAAAAATTAATATTATGTTAGCTATTATAAGTGCACTTCTGGCGCACATCAGAAAAGCAGAAAATACGCAGATAAGAAAGAGTTCCGAGATTAATTAATACAGCTTATTTTATGTGGTCACAAAACAGCAGTTGTTAGTGTTACAAACTAAACTTCATGCTAAAGTAGTAATGTATAGGTGTTCAAATTGAAATGCACATTAAAATGATCCGTATCCAAATGAAACGCAACTTCAAACCTTGGGAGTTCTTTTCACGTCGTATCCCCACTCTCCATCTATACTTTCCATACATGCTTGATATCAATTCCAAAAACCTACAGAAATATTGCAAGGTATTGTTGAATTATTTTTTCAAATAATTTGACAAAATATATTTTTTAATTGTGTCATTTTGTGCCAATAATAAGAGAAAAGTCAACTTTTAAAAAGACGGGACTCAGCGGCAGACAAATGTGCGGATACCTTTTGAGTAACACGCTCGGCTCGCAACACTCCCTGCCATGCGCGCCATCTGTCAGCTGTCTCCCGAAGCACTACCAGCCAGAAAAAAAAATTGCTTTACTCTATAAAATAATTAATTTAAAACAGATACCAATGGTCAATGGTTTAATTTTTCAGTGAGCTCTTCATAATTTTTAAAGCAACATATATTTCCGTGTACAGCGATTTTGATTACTAGTAATTTATATTTGGCCGGTTGGTAATAGTTACGTCTACGTCCATTACACGCCATGTTGTTTTCCCACAAACCCAATTCCTTGTTATCTTCGTGTTGTTACTATATTGTAATAATAAAATGAAGAAAGTGGGATGTGCGAGGGTCATTTTTAAGCAATTTTTACGTTATTCTACGCCACATATTTTCAACTCGAACTGTTTAGTATAGCAGGATTACTGCTTAGCAATAGTCGCTTGTGAGTTGTTGGCGAATGAAAGTGCGTATGGCGACAGGCATTGGGAGCCAGATCGCAGACGTCAGCTGAGTCAGTTACAATTACGCACCGAGAAGGCGGAGTCAAGTGGTGAGCTTCAACGAGGAGCCCCACGTCGAGAGGAAGCCAGTTGAGTGCAGCACACCAACAACAGCCAGTCCGAGGGTCTGTAAGAGGGCCACCCAACTCACCAGACCTCAAGTACCGCTGGAACCAGTACCCCGCAACAACCCAGCAGAGTACAGTTAAGTAACAACGTCATCACTAAGGGACGTGTCCTGTCACCTAATGCCCTCACAGCATCGGAAACGTTAGCCAGAACACTGTAGTCAGCCCGTCAGGCCAAGAACTCGCAGGGTCGATAGTGTATGAGTAAATTCTCGGCACAAAGTGCCGGGAAAGTATGTATAAACTCCCGGAAAAGTTCCGGGAATGTATGAATAAATTCCCGGGCAAATAAACCTGTTAAAACCAAGACGTGATGAAATCATTGTTTGAGATACCCTCAACCTTCAAGGCACCTTATAGTCTGTGCCATCTAACATTAACTGAGGACCCTATGAACCACTCTGTACACCACAGGTGGAGAATAGCGTCACAGTAACGTCCAAAGTGTGATAAGAACTACAATTACTGTCTCACAAATGTTAACCCAAATTGACTGTCTCGGATAAATTAAAAAAGAATTAGCAAATACTAAATTTTTTTCCAAGGTTTTATATTTTTACTTTTATAACCTAAGAATTTTTAGATAGATGTCAGTCTAAAAATACCTTAAAATTTGTTTAGCATTACAGTACAATGGCAAGTGGATTAGCTGACAGTGTGTTGATAAAATATACATCCTCCACTTGATGCACCAGCTGATGGCGAAAGGATACATAAACAAAAAGTAAACATTTGACGCTACTTTTGTCGAACTGTCAAAATTTTGCCAAGTTAAATGAGACAGAGAGTTACAGATTTGCATTAGGAACCACTTCTAAAGCAACTGTTAGTTGCTTCTCAGATCCTTCCTTGGAGCATATATGAGCAGGATTCAAACAAGTCAGTGTTTTAGTTAATTCTGCTAAAGTTCCTTAAAAAGTTAAGCAATTATCTAGTGTAACGACTTTTCTGAAGGAAACGTCATAGACCAACAAAAGTAGCATTAATGGGTTCTGCACAGCTTACCTTGTTCATATTCAGGAGGGTGTAATGTTAAAATAAGTAGAATGTATGAAATAAAATAGTTAAAATTACAAGCGGCCCGCCGCTTTGTTTACGTTTGACGCCATTATTTTCTGTGATTTTTGGCATTGTGCCGTCACCTTATTGGCTGTGGGTCGTTGACGTCATCAAGGTCTGACTACGTCATCTTAACTGTCTTTAGAAGTCATCATCATGGAATTTCAGTTGCAGTTCAGATGCGAGATAGTACAGTTGTGTTGTTGCGTGCGCAGAGTTGTGACGTCCGAATCCGACCGATTTAAAAATTGAGAGTGCTAGAACAAGTGCTTCTGTGCGTAATATTCGCCTATGTGGCGGGTGTTACTTGTTTCGTCGAGTGAGGTAAGGTGTACAACAGTTGAATTGGCCGAGAACAAAGGAATTGTACCCGTCGCCTACCTAGGCGAGTTAATTCATATTCTTCTGGTCTTTTACAGTTCCTTTAAATCCGTAACATCCTAGATTAGTTTAAAACCCTAAAATCCGAGGTTAGTTTAAAACCCTACTATCCTAGGTTAGTGTAACACCCTACAATCCTTGGTTAGTTAAGTGATTCACTCATCGTGGGGTTAGATTTTGTAAGGTTAGGTGGGTACATATTACGAAATTAGTCGGACGTTAATGCCCCTAGTATATTCGTGTTATGTGTATTTAGTAAAGTGGAAATATACCACTTTTCGGTTTTTTTTTTTTGTTTTACAGAAAAGCCGCTACTGTGGATAATTACCAAGTCCTTTTACTATATGTGGCTACCAACTAATTCCCCAAATATAATATTTGAGCAAATAATTAAACCAGTGAGGGTTGTATTTGACGAGATGAACAAAAATTCTAGTGATCATACCAGAAACTCAGAATTTTTTTCAAAAATGTTTATATTACTCACTAATTAAAGCGGCGTTTTTGTCGTTTTTCCTGAAACGAAACTTCCTCAGGGCTTCTTTCACGTCATCGCCAATATCGCATACTTTGACATTATGAGGCTGAAAAAATATAATACATATATTACCATTACGTCCATCACAAGGGGAAAAAAAATCTCAAAATTATATTTAAACCCTTACCATCATTTCAAAAAAATGTTACCAGACAAAGGCTTAATCAAATTCTGATAATAAACACTGTAAAAAACCAAGTACTGCAGACGAAAACGAAAACAACCATAGACTACAGACAACAGACAAGATAGACCAATTTTCATTCTACTAATATACCCAACCTTAGACTATAGATATACGAATAACATGACTTTCCAAAAGTGTGTTCAACATAGCAGCTGGAAGTAACAGCTGACATTACAAACATTTGGTTTGACAACACTCGTTATTTGGGTTTTGACATCATAAAGGCGTGCTCTATGTCATCTTTCGAAAATGGTGATGTACAGCTGTGCATTTGGCTACAATTCTAGATATGTAAATGAAAGCCCTGTAACTTTCCACACGTAATTATTTACTATTACGTCGATAATCAGTGTATTAACTACTTACTGCACAAGGTTACAAATAAAAATACCAGGCGCGCATAATTGCCAAGACAGTTAATTATACGCAACTGGAAAATGATCATTAATATGTGTAGACAACACAAGCTGATAAGCATAAAGTCTACATGTGTAGAATTTAGATGTGATTAAACCAGACAATTATTTTGATATGGCTTTGTTGCAATCGCTGAAATAAATATTTATCAGAGCCACATTCGTAACATTCTACGATATAAAATGTACACAGCCGAATCACATTATTATGACCACCTACTCGAAGTGCTATCTGCAGCGCATAGCCCATGACATCTGGGCTGGTGAAGCAGGTATATAATGCGACCTACAGGCTGGCTGTATACAGTGAGCTTCCTGCTGTCATGAGTAAGGGAAGCTATTTAACCTAGTTACAAAAAGGGATGATCATCAGCTTTTGGCCCAAGGAAAGCAGCATTTCGGAAACAGCGAAGTTTGTGGTAAAGATGTATCGTCAGTGGACGAATGGCACCATTGGGAATAACTGTCGTGGAAACTGCAGATCTGTATGTGTCATTTATGTTCGAAGTGATTGTCGACTAAGACGGTGTGTCAAGGCCAACTGACAGGTTAAAGGAAAAGCTCACCATCCAAATGAACCAGGAGACTTACAGACACGTGTCTCCTGCAACAGTTCAGCGAACCCTTCTGCAAATGGGGCTCTGCAGCAGACAGAGGGTGACTGCACACATGCTAACACATGTGCATCGACGAAAACGACTGGAATTTGCTCGACAGTATGGCGACTTCAGCGCTGCTGATTGGCGATGGGTAGCCTTTTCCGACAGGTCATGTTTTCAGCTGCATAGAACGGATGTAGTCAACGTGTCCTGCAAGATATGTCGGACAACCGACACCCTGCATCCATTGCTGGACGAACACAAGGCAGTGAGGGCAGTAACATGGTGTGGGGAATGTTCTAGTGGTATTCTCTAAGTCCCATCATCCGTGTATAAGGCACTCTTGATCGATTTGTTTATGAATCCATCCTCGGCGATCACGTCAACCCATACATGATGATTGTCTTTCCTCGGGAGGATGGGATCTTCCCGTATGATAATACGCCTAACCACATGGCTAGAAGTATCCGCACGTGGCTGGAAGAACATGATCATGACTTCAAATTTCTTCCCAGACCCCCAAACAGCCCCGATCTCAATACAATTGAACATCTGTGGGACCACCTCAATCGTCGTGTTCGCCATCTGTCTCCTCCGCCAAGCATCCTTAAATAAATGTTGGATACGCTGCAGACAGCATGACTCTAGATACCTTTGGAGACCTATCAGCACCTGACCGAATGACTGCCAACTCGTGTAGCTGCTGTCCGTGCTGCGAAGGGCGATTACTCTGGACAGCAGGTGGTCATAATAATTTGATTCGACTGTGTATTTAATCGGTTATTGTGCAGAAAAGGGGCAGATGGGAAAACAAATTGTCTCAAAGATTCTAGGCATTATTAAGAGTAGCTCTTTTGGGGAACAATAAAGGAGCATTTAATATTCATGGAAATACCATCACGAAAAAACAATTTCTCATCGGCGCCTATTCGGCACACCTACCAATTAATTGCTGTATTTCGTTATTAATGTCGGTGTCGTGAAAGGTATGGATGTACACTGCATACATAAGTAAACGTTTATGTATTTCTGTAGAGAACAATAATGCTGAAAACAAACTCTTTTGTAATGATATGTTTATGCTTATAAATATGATAAATACCTTGTGCGGTATCTACTACTTAACATGACGCATGTTACTTCCCTCCTCATTTAGAAACCCCCCCTGACGGAACTTCCTAAGCCGAAAAACAGTAAAGTTGCCACCTGGGAAATGAATGCAGTGAGGGGGTCACAATGGCTACAGAGCTCCAGCAAACACCTTCGTGTGCCCCCTCTTCATGCGTTATGTCCCTGTGTTAGCATGAGCGAGTAGTGTGAGTGCGGCCAGACACCCAGACAATTTTTCTGAATGTACAAAACATATCAAATTCTACTTTTTTATAACCATTCAGGCATGGCCACCCACACCACTCCTGAGGTTAGAGTGGACACGCCCAGTTCAAACCACCCTAAACACTTTGCCATAGTAAAATTTGAGAGTATAGTTATTTTCTAAATTTCTCCATTGTAGTGAAATCGTGCTTTTAATTAATTGAACGAGGTAACGGACTGAGAGAGACAGGACCGGAGCTTTTTAACAATACGTTGCTTAACTTGTTTACTGTTAACACATTTTTATATTTTCACATAATTCGTCTGTCAAAGTTAATCAATAAGTGTTCATTTGTTTTGCAATTCAGGTTCATGGTGTTTTATGGTGCTAGTTCTTTTTATAAAATATGTTTTGTATTTTCGTGTTTCTCCTGAGCTTTTGGGCTGGGTCTTGGCGGACATCTGCCATTTTCTTCAGTTGCTTTTTGAGCACTGCTGGGTGTGGTCACATGTCGCATGCCTCTGGGCCTTCATCACTTTATGCATTAATCACATTGTAGCATCAATAATCAGTCTTATTATGAAACCGTAGTTTATTTTTCGTCACCAAGAGGAAGCACCACTCCCACGTCCCACCAGCTCAAAAGCGCCGAAATCGTAACACCATAATTGTTCATCGGCTTCGCGCCATTTATAACAGCTTAGGTTGCCAAAATGTCATAGTTGTTAGAACAATGTACATGCCTTCTAGGAGGAATTTTTGCAGTGAGTAAAAAGGACTTGACGTGGTGAAGCTCTGGCTCGGTGAATTTTTCCGTCCCTAGTTGGGAAAGCCAACTTGACGCGCGGTGTTACCAGAGCTGAGGGTGTATGAAATATATGCCTGGCGCCACAGCTCTACGGTGAGCTGATGAAATGTGGGTCGTTTAGGTCGACGGCTTGTGGAGTTATTTATTCCTTGCGACTCCTTAATGAACACACGCAACTTTAGTACAAAACACGTGGTCTAAACGGCCCGGAACTGCGAGCGACCACGTGGCTTTACAATGTGAAACGCGACTGCACTTAACAACTCTCCGATGAGAATAACGTCGCTCTCCCCTCGGCGCTATAACACATAAAATGAATGATCCAGTTCGTGAAGTCTATGCCAATGAGTATGAGTTCAGCTTAAGATGTCGGCACCGAGGGCCTTTGCGGAGCGAGACACTTACACTTCTTGATGCGTTCAAATTCTGAAGAGAACTGGGGAGAAGCCTGGGCCGGCTTCCGCTACCTGAGCGTAGCCGATGCAAGCGGCGAAACGATGAAGCACAATATACACTAAAAAATGATTATAACTTTCCCTTATACAAATACACAATAAAAATTATTATATTAATACTAAACGTTTCCATCGTACCAGCCACAGTATTGCCAAGTGTAAAATGTCAAATGTCCCTGACTGTGACTGTGTCGACTGTCTTCCATGATGACAAATATGATATTAATTATATACACTGAATAATTACCCTGATGAAATACACTGATGCTATTAATAACACTGAATAAATTAGAAACACTGATGCAATTACACTGATGATATTATGCACACCCTCACTCGCGCCCACAAGCCCGTCGGTGTGATGTGTCTGGTGCAGTGGAAACGTCTGCGGCAGTCAGAGTGGGCACAAAGGAGCTCGTGAACGTGCGGTTCATGTCAGACCGTTTGGTAAATTGTGTTTTATTTCACTGCCAGATGCTTCGCGGCCATGTTATTTTGTGTCTTCTACCCACTGGTGCACTGCACCATAGTTCATGGCTTTATGGTGTTTGGCGTGTGATATGACCACTTAACAGTTACACGAACCACGCATCCACGTGTGCCCTCATGACCACTTGCACCTCCGCAGTCACTTACACCACATAGCCGAAACCGGACCGAAGTGAACACTTAGCCATTAGTATGTCTGTATGGGTCGGCGAGAACGGAACACACCCGCCCTATTATCATATACTATGTGACTCAAGTTACCATCTTGCTTAATTTACAAGAAGTAACTTTGGGGGAAAATAAAAAGAGGTCCAAAGCGGTGCCCCCTTCTTCCAGAATGCCATTGGATGGAACGTCCAGTCCACATGTGACATGCCTACTGGCCCGGGAAACAGTGGGAAATAAAATCCTGAAGCTATTTGTAACCAACTGGAACATTTTCTTTAATGTGCCAAGGGGTCGACCATTCTGCCACCCTGTAACTCCAACAGGACTTTATGCGTAATGCGTTTAACCACTGAAATTATCCATGGGGCTTAGGCTACTTTTGTTCCACATTGGTCACCTCGGACCAAGTGCTAGGTCCACATAATTTCAGTATGTGATAGCGTAAGTGCGCATGCACGTCAAGAAATAAGTAAACGTCTTGAGCAAGTACTAGCATTTTATTTGTTTTAATCTCTAGCATTTTATTTGTTTTAATCTCCGCTGGGTATTTAGGACGCTACACCCACTTGTAACAAAACCCGCAGTGTAAGTAAAAGCATATGAGGTGGCTCACAACCTCGCCAACATAACAGTGAAAACCACTAGGTATCTAGAGTAACTGGTAACATCATTATCTACAAACACCGTAGACCGACAGAGGACTCCAGGGACCCACGGGCCATCGACTGCACGACCCTCACTTACTCAAGCTCACTCGGTTATGGCGCCGAGCAAATTAATCAGTCTCAACCTTAATCTGGTATGCCTGGTATCCTCATGGGTCGTTACACTTTACAATCCAAATCTACCTATGAGGTTGGGGCAGTTATCAGTCATATCTTGGGGTGTCCAAGTTTCTGCCAGTAACCCACAAAGACATAAGGATCAGTTCAAAATGTGACAAGTCTCTTACAAAAAGTTATTACAGGTGTTCGGGAGGGATAGTCCAAGAGGTCGAATATTTATATCAGAAGGAAAGGGCTAGCTATTGAACAAGGTTTTTTTTTGTAGGTTCATAGAGTAATTTTGCTTTCTGCCCTGAGAGATAAGGTCCTACAGGAACTGCAATGTGTACATTTTGGTGTCAGTAAGATGAATATGAAGGCCCTCACCATCTCATGTGAGTGGTGGCCAAAAATTGATGATTTGGAAGGTGTGGTGGCTTGTTTCCATGTTTGTCTTCAAAATGCACAAACTTCATGCCACAATCACAGACAATTCTGTAATGGGAAAGCATAATAAGTACGGCACAGACATGACTAACAGCAGATATTTTAATATTCTACTGCATGCTAACAATACACATACATAACAACTACGGCCATGTATTCTTAACTGTCTTGTTATTGTGGTGCTGCCAACCTACAGCATCCATGACATCCTACCTTTCATGGAACACTAGAGATGAGACCTACATTGATAACGCTAGCCATATAAAGGTACTTAACCTTGACTGCATCTCTCTCAGTATGAAAAATTATGCTAGTACCAATTGATGATGTGCCTATAAGTCTAGTCTTTGAGGAAGAATAACTTTTCATCCTAATCGTGTTCTCTGGGGGACCCTTATCTCTTGAGGTTCTTCACTGAATCCAAGGAAGTCCGGATAGCTACCCTGTGAGCAGTGGCGGATTTACACATTTGCCGCCAGTAGGCTATTCAAATTTAGCTGCCCGTACCGACCTCTGCAATTGGATACCCTAGTTCACAATCATATTAATTATAATTTTTTGTCAATGAAATTGTAATTTTAAAATTTGTGCTCTATCGTCCTTATTACACCACCTTTTTCCCGTAATTAGTATGATTGTGAACTAGGGGATCGATGTGTCAGTTTCTAGATTGTTTTTACAACCCAACGATTTAGTTAAAATTGCACAAGAAATAGTTTTTGGATATATTTCTGAGCTAATAAAAGCTCAATCATGTACTCCTAAATAAGGTGGGGTGAGATATACCTCAATACTACTTACACAATAATGTACATTTGGTAAACGTAATGAAATAATTTTTATTGCGTTTACTTACAGTTTAAAAACAATATATTCAATTATCTAGTAGCAATCCGGCTGATGATGTCGATGAAATTCAATTAATTAAGTTATGAAAATTTTACAATACCTTTTTTACGCAATTTTCTGTTGGCAAAATCATCAATTATATCTTCGTACGAAATCTTGTTCATTAGTTCTGACTCTATGCACAAAGGAGCTAAGGCGTTTAGCTTTTCTTGGCTTAAGGTAGATCTTAGATAATTTTTCACCCGTTTTAAGCAAGAAAAGCTTCTCTCACCCGAACAATTTGTCGCTGGTGTACATAGAGCAATGCGAACTGCTATATCCAAGTTTGGATAAACGTTTTGCAAATTCTGTTTTCGCAGGAACGAAGATAGACTTTTCAATGATCCAGATTCTGGTTTTACCAAAATTCTTTCAGAAGAAAGGTGGCATTGAAAATGTATGCATTCTTGAACTAAGTCAGTCTCTAAATCATTAGGATACATTTCTTCCAAGAAAAGGGCTTTTTCCGTAAGGGTTGATGATGACAATTCACTCATTTTGGTCAGAAATGAAAACTTTTCATTGAACCGGTTGTAGGCCTCATGCCGTTTTTCTAATTCGGATACGAGTCTATTAATGAGGACGAGAAATGTGTTAACCCTGAAAGTATCACTCGCAGTCACTCTCATTTCTTCATCGGGTGTCTCATCATAATTATTTTTCCTTTTCGGTTGTCTTTTTTTCCATGTCTTTTGTATACAGCTTCGGCACGCTTAATTTCATCGCCTTTTGTTCGAAATACTTAAAATTTTCTCGTTCAGCTAAAAAATCTTGCAAAAAGATTCGTAAAGATCAGCAACAGTGATCAAATCTACGGTAGAAGCCTGAATTTGAACATTCACTTTGTTTATTATTTCCAAAAAACATTCCACACAACCACCATTACCGCCGTTTCCAGTTTTTCTAAATTCAAACATATTCCCGTTGCTTTGTTTTGCGTTACAGGCTTTTCGGTACAATCATCCTTGATTGATTCCAAAGTTTTAAGGACTTCGTGCGAACAATCTCTCAAACTTCTACATGCATCCTCTCTAGCTGACCAACATGTCAGATTTACTCTCTTTAGCGTTTTCCCTTTCCCGATTTCAGTCATTAATTTTTTCCAGCGCTGTGTCGAACTTACAAAATAAAACGTAGATTTCTTGAAGCAACAAGTCTCTGTGCAAGATTCAGCAGCCGCAGTTGCCACTAAATTTAAAGAGTGGGCAGAGCAAGGAACAAAAAAAGCAAATGGTGCCTGGCTTTGAATTTGAGCCTGTAAGCCAGACATGTACACACCAGACATGTTCGCGGCATTATCATATGATTGTCCACGACAGTCTTCAATATTTATGCCCAGTGTTTTGAGTTCCAGAATAATGGCAGAAAACATTTCTTCAGCTTTATGTCCCACTGCAAGCAAAAACTCGAGAAATTTTTCACACGGTTCGCCTGTTTCCTAAACGTATCTAATGACGAGGGTAAGTTGGTCCACATGTGCTATATCTGGTGTTGAATCGATGATTAAGGAAAAATATTTCGCCCTTCTTACCTCGTCTCCAATGTGTTTTAAGACTTTATGACCCATCAAGAGAATAAACTCATCCTGGTACTTCCAGATCCTTGATTCCCAAATCGTTCAATATGACTGCCTAAAAAAAGATTGAATTCAGCTAACAGTTCCAAAATCATACAATAATTTCTGTTATGCGGATCACCGAACTTTTCATTTTTTCCTCTGAAAACGAGGCCTCTTGAACACAGTCGCTTCACTACGGCAACAACCCTCTCCAGAACATTTCTCCAATAAGTAATTTCTTCATCAATCTGGACATGCAGTAAATTATCGAGTCAATCATCAATCTCACTTCTAACTTTCAAACTAAGGATACTAGATTTATGACGCACAGAGTTTTCATGCTGAGCTACTCAGTGTTCTGCATTTTTCCAGTCAATAAATCCTTCGTTCTCAAACTGAGTCTTATTCTCCAATGGACAGAATGCCAAACAGGGCCCGCAATATACAGATCTTTTACTTTCAGAATAAACCAGCCAATTTTGGTCATTCACTTCATTATTTTTCATTTTCCTTTTTAAGATACTCACTGGCAAGAAACAACGCTGATCAGCATATAATTTTTCACTTTTAGAGAAGTCACAAGACTTGTTTTGATCGAAGCCATACTTTGCGATAATCTCCCTTAAGGTATCGTTGATTTCCCATAAAGCTGGATCTTTGTTTAGATTTACTGTTGTTTGCACTTGGTCATTACTTAACGTCTGATTCTGATACGCATCTTCAATTGTTATACTTATTGATGATTCCTCTACCGCCTCTACGTCAAAAACATAAATATCCGTTTTTCAAAAGTAGATGGTTCCACAGATGACTGTTGTTGTTGGGCCGAAGAGTTCAAATCCGTTTCATCTTTTCCAGATTGTATTGTGTCAGTGCATGTTGTTGAAGTTCCTGGTCTTTCAACAGTACATCCACTTCCACTTTTAAAAAAACTGTCAATTTTTATCGTTTTACGGATAATCTGTACTTGTTCTTCTTTTTTCATTTTGGCCTTCCTTTTATACTCAACTCCACTAAGTCGCTTTCTCCCATCACTCTTTCTAACAATTTCTTGGATTCCAAGAACTGAAATAAAAAAGATTACATTGGGAGTTTTATTTCTCGTACAACCTTTGTTCAGACTTCAGACATTGAATAATTACCTAACATAAGTACAAGAAATTTATTTAAGTATGATATAACAAAAAAATCGAAATTTCTTTGCATAGCTTCCGAAACAGCTATTTATCAAGTTAAATTACGTTTTACTGATTCGTTACGAATGATTTATTGTGACATATTATGATTACTTACCTACTATAAGTTTCTACGCACCGGTGATATTATGCTATGAAATTATTCATACAATCCACGAAACACTTTGAAAAATTACAGCACACAACCAGAAAAAGTAAATATGGGACGGGACTTCCCCGTTTGTATCGCCGCGCTGGCCGCCACTCTATATCTATCTCTCTCGAACTCAATGCCACCACGCGGCGTACACCTACAACAGCACGACCTCGCTTCGGCTCCTTCGCTCGTGCAGTCAATTCGGCCAGACACACTTAGCGAACGGTCATGTCACTCGTTCCTGCGCCGCAACCAAACTAGACTACGCAAATTGTAGAAAAATTTACCTAAGTGGTGAAACATATTACATGTTGAATTGTTTGTGTGGACCTAATAACATTTAGGTATATAAATATGAATGTTTTTAATTTCTGTAAGACATAAAAAAAAATTTGGCCCCAAATTTGCCGCCCTAGGCTCCAGCCTACTCAGCCTGCTGGTAAATCCGCCACTGCCTGTGAGTCTGTGTTGGCTGCTGTCTGAAATGATGGTTCAGGAGGTTCTTTCTCAGGCTACTAGCTTCCCAGATGGATGTTCTTAGTTGGTGATGATAAATTTGTTTGTTTGAGGAACCATGAATTTATTCTATACCTTCCCGAAGGTGTGTCAATGATATATTAACAGGAATGTGGTACTGGCTCAACTACCCTGGCTGATAATCGCCTGTGCGCTTCCCGATATAGAACCCTAGCTCCAGGTTTTTAGTTTGCGTGGCAGATTCTTGTTTATTTTTATGTCTCCATATCTGCTTGGTTGAGGATTTTGAGGTTTCGTGTAACTTCTTTTACAAATGCTGGTAGCAGCCTTTTTTTTTGTTGATGGGGGAATAATGTTTTCGTCCTTCCCATAAGCCACTGTGCTGGAGAGCCAAGCTTACCTCTGGGAGTACTTCAGTGGTGAAGGAGTGCTAGCACAGTATCTGAGCCTTCCTCACAGCATTTACCAATTAGGTTTATGGCTTATTGAACATATCATTCTGTTAGTCCATTTGAGCGACTGAAGTGGGGCTGGATATGTACATTCTGACATTTCATTCTCTTCTAAAATTTTTGAATTCCCTAGAAGTGTAATGAGGGCTTCCATCTGTACGGAATTCGTTAGTGACTTCATGCAGCAAAAAACATTTTTTCAATACTTACATTATCTGCTCACTTGCTGACAAATTAAGTTGTATTAAGTCAAAGTATACAGAGTAACTGTCAGCAATAATTAAATAATCCTTTCCTTTTAATTGACATAAATCAAATTCAACATACATCCATGACCTAGTAGCAATGTCTTCTGCACTGAGATGTTCCTGGGATGGGTGGGTCCTGTTGTAGCTTCTGACATGTAGTGCACTTTTGAACACACTCAACTACATCCTGGGTCATCCCAGGCCATACAACATGCTCCCTTGCAAGCCTCAATGTACCTTGGATTCCCTTATGAGCACTGCGCAAGTGTGACAGGACCAGTGACTTCATAGTTCCTGGGAATAAGGTCTGTGTACCCTTAAAGATAACCTCATTATAAACAGCTAGTTGTTCTCTGTAGGTCCAGAATTTTTTTAGATTTTCATGTAAGAGATTGTAATTATCGGGCCACCCATGTAGTATCATGTGCCGTAGGTCTGACAGTTCTTCATTTGCACTGGCGGCCTCATTTATATCAAACACACTCTTTTTTGATATTGGTATGTGGAGGGTACATGAATTTCTAAGACCGTCACAGTTTGACTCAAAGCATCTGCTATGTAGAGTTCCAATCATTTTTTGTACGGTACTATCGGATTGCATGGCAAGACTTCAAACAAGATTCTTTAAGAGTCTGGCAAGTGCATCCTGGAGTGGTTTCTTGAAAATTGCTGCTAGTAGCTTATGGTCAGATCCAACAAGCACATTCTGATTTCCCAATATGTACTCGTGGAATTTCTTACATTCTGCTAAGATGGCATATACACACTTTTCCAATTGGCTACAGTTTAACTATGCTTTACTGAGTGCTTTAGTAGCATAGGATACTTGTTGAAGTACAGATTGCAGAGCAAAAAATTTTCGAGCTAATCGTGTCTGCCAATCACCTGACATTATTTTCTTTAGTTTTCCTTCCACTGTTTGCACTTTCCGTTCTGCCAGCCTTTAGGTGGATGGGTGAAAAGGTGTCATCCTATTCAGATGGATGCCATTCTTGGTAAGGAAGTCCTTCATCTCACCCGACACAAAGGCTGTTCCATTGTCCAACACAATGTACTTGCGACTAAAATATTAAATAAAATGATCTTGGGCGTCTAAGGGTGTATTGTTTGATTGAAATTATGCAAAAAATTATTTTCTTTTTTGTAGACCATAATAACATTTTCCTAATTTGAGTTTACGGATAATTCAAAAAATTTAGTGACCCTTTCAGATTTGAATTATCCATGTTATGCTTATTGTACACAAATAAGTGAATTAACCACAATTTTGACATATCCATCGCATTACTAGTGCACATACAGTAATTGAAACTTGTTGCCAGGTCATGATACAGTGTTTGCAAAAAGTTGCCATGTGCTGGGCTGTCAAGAATCTGCATAGCTCCATTACGGTATTTGCAAATATTTCACTAATTTTATGCAATATGTATGGTGCTCAATTATTTAAGTACTGAAATCACATTTTACAATTGTAAGATGTATGTGAATTGTACACAAACACACACACACCTAATATGGTGACATTTTAACACAGCTATTAGGTGACCATTTGGGAACCACCTATATTATTATTCACTTCTAAAGTTTGCAATAAAAAAAACAGACATGGTGTAACACTAGGACTGTAGTTTTTATTTAACTTTCTCTGCATTACAATTACATACAAAAATTTTCTAGTTAACATTTACAAGAATAGTATAATCCACTCTATGTAGTTAACAGAAATACACAGTATAACATCCAAACCAGTATACAGAAGCCAGCGAGATAATAGATTAGAAGTGGGTTCAGTAGTCCAATGTGATGTTTTCTGCTTATTATGCTTATGATCATAAACCATCTTAGTGGCAGAGACCAGCATTTCTTTACGTGTTTCTATCACTGTGACAAGAAGATAGTGCACATATTATTCCCATCAAGGGAAAATGGTTTGTTTACTGCTAAACAGTTACTGGTAGTGTTGGTACTGCAATGCCCCGTACAATTACACTGAAGTTCTTCCAAGTGGTGATCAGCATGTGATACATTAAAATGCATCTCATTACATTATACTTCTCTGGAAGGCTACCTGTAAGTTCTTCGAGAAGAACTGCTGTGAATAATCTTTCTAAATACCTTATTGGTCTGAATATAAGGAGACCATTTTTTCAAAATGAGAGATGTGAAAATTGGCACACATTCTCGCACACAAGTAATGAACTATGTATAGTGATGTTGCAAACTTTAGTTTCAGACCAAGAACTGAACTGTTCGTGCACATGGCCACGTGCCCTTGAGCAAGGTCAATGACAGCTGTAACATGCTGGCGTCTGTTTTTTTTTGTTCTGGCATGCTGTGTTGTTTACGCTTCATTATGTTACTTTTAGAACAATAAATTTTAATTGTGTGACAACTTTACCATTTGTAAAATTAATATCTTTAATGTGATTCACTAATGTTGCGTATTTGCTACTGGTAAATTATAGTGGTTTACTCAAACCAGTAAGAATGAACGTTTGCCCATCGGTGAAACAGCACATAACAAATTAACCGTTATTGTAGAAGTTACGAAGCCAACTTTAAAGTGTAGGTCATTGGTGAAGCTGTGGGGACCAACAATTGTGCCGCTGTACGTAAGTACGGCATAACAGAAAACAATGTCCAATGGCAGCATAAGGATTATGACAAGTTACGAAGTACTTATTCAACATAGAAGGCATACCGTGGATAAAAAAAAGGATGGTTTTCCAAAGTTGACGAACGTGTAACTTTGTCTGTCAGAGCAAAACACAAGGGACAGCCAATCACACGGGAAATTATGGTGATAAAAGCTATTGAAGTGGTGGGAATGATAATGTTTGGGTTGACGCTGAAGTGTGCAACAACTGTTTGCCAAAAACTACCAGGAAATTTTGATTAGAAACTTATGTCTTTCCAAAGGAACATATTTATCTAGTGTCACAAATAGGAAATGCTGACCAAACAGCAGTATATTTTGATGCCAGGGTCAGTAACAGTGGTCAATGTTGAGGAAAGGTCCACGAGGACACTATCTACAGGCAACGGCAAACAACAGGTAACAGTTATGCTGGCTGTGTTAACAGATGGAAGGAAGCTGCCTCTTTGTATCATTTTGTAAAGGAAGACAATGTCAAGGAAAAAATCATTCAACGTCATCCTTAGATGGATATACTCGTCCATGGTACTTGACTGGATGAAGTATGTGTGGTGCAGGAGAGCAGGAGCATTACTGGACCAGAGAGGCATGTTTGTTCTGGACTCATTCTGTGGACGTGTTAATCCAGAGATGAAGGTTACTTTGAAGAAGAAAAAGACAGATCTGGTGATAATGCAAGTACTGGATACGGCAGTTAACAAGTCATTCAAAGACAATGAGATATTTGTATAATGACTGGTTTCTCAGTGACAACCATCCCTCGACACCATCAGGGAAAATAAAAAAGCCATCAGTCACACAACTCTGTTCCTGCATTTCAGCAGCATGGTAGAACATTTCTCCCGAGAGCATTGGGAAAAGCTTTAAAAATGCTGTATCTCCAATGCTCTGGGTGGTACAGAAGATATCTGTAGTAATGTCAGTGCAAAGGAGAGTGACACTTTTGAGGAGTGAAGCTGCTTTGAAGATGACAATGATGAAGCTTCATCAGAATCAAACAAGTGGAAAAATTTATAGTTCCATGCTTTTAAACTATAAATTTATTTGTTTTGTTTTCTTTTAACTGTTGGGGTAGGCCCTACTAACTGATTTCCAAATGTGTTTGATAAGTGTATTACACTGATGGAAAATTAAAAATGAATACCACTAAAGCGATGACGTAGAAACACCATATGCGCATCGGGCACTGATAGAGGACAGTACCTGCAATGATTGACAGTGCTGTGCTGTGGACAGAGTAGGAACCGCGTACTAGCCATAACACCGCTTAGCCCAATACAACTGTAGTTGTATCAGTAAAAGAGTAGTCTGTTGTTTCAAGCATCGGCCTGAGTGTAGTAAGCATTGTAGACATGCCACAATGGCATAGACGACCACACTTCGTGCAAGGAACTGACTTTAAAAGAGGTTGTATTGTGGGCCTGAGGGAGGCTGGATGGTCCTTCCGAAGAATTGGCCAACGGGTAGGACGTGAAGTGTCCGCTGTGCATCATTGGTGGACTGGTGCACATCATTGGTCCGCTGTGCAACAATGGTGCACATACCCATCAACGTGGTTCCAGACGGCAGCGGCAATCGGATTCCTGCCTGAACTGCCGCATCAAATAAGCAGCCACTGTTGATCGCAGGGTGACCACCGCACAGATTAGGGCCACTGTTGCACCTAGGGTGTCAGCTAGGACCATCAGCAACCTTTTTCTGGATGCTGGGCTACGATCAAGGGTGCCGCTCACCAGGCATCCTCACACACCTTATCACCATGCAGCCCACCTCAGATGGTGTCACAAACGACACAACTGGAGGGACGAATGGCGCGGAGTTGTGTTTAGTGATGAGAGCAGTTTCTGCCTTGGCGCCAGTGACGGTCGTTTGCGGGAATGGCGTCGACCAGAAGAGCAGCAACAACCAGTGACATACAGGACCAACTTGTGTCATCATGGTCTGGGGAGCAATAGCCTACAATGACCATACGCGTATGGTGTTTGTAGAGCGAACACTGAATAGTGAACGCTATATCGAGAACATCATCTAGCCCATTTTGTTGCCGTTCCTATAACACCAAGGAGATGTCCTCTTCCAGCAGGACAATACCCATGCACACACATCTTGTGTTACCCAACGCGCTCTCGAAGGTGTTCGTCAACTTCCCTGGCTGACACAATCACCCGACCTGTCCCCCATTGAACATGTGGGGGACATGATGGGATGGCATTTGGTACTGTCTACAATACCGGCAACAAACCTCCACCAATTGCAACAACAGGTGAAATTAGCATGGAACGTTATTTCCCAAGATAACATCCAACACCTTTACGATCGTCTCTATGCACAACTGCAGGACTGCAACAGCACTAAAGGAGGCTACACATGATACTGAGATTGTTGTTCAAGACACTCTGTAGCCTCTGTCTATACATGTATGACCCTGTGATCATTATCATATACAGTTTACAACCTGTATAATTATTCAATAAAACCTTTATTAATGTGGGACCATTGCATTCAGGTGTTAATTTTCCATCTTCTACCAGTGTATCTTTAATAAGCAAACACCATAAGGATTCACTAAAACAGGTAGACATATTTTCAGAATAATTTTTACCAAAATAGTGTTTTGCATTTTTATGCCCCACTAAAACTGCAAGTCGCCTTATATTCTGGCCAATAAGGTAATATTCTTCTGACTGCAGTACAACTTAATGAATCATTACAAGCACAATCTGGCTTCTGCTGTTCACATAAAAATTTTCTTGCTGTAAAATATCTGCAAATATCATCAGTTTGGGCAATTGAAGCCATTCCTGATCTGTGTGCCACATTTATATCCATGACATTAAATACATGACATGCAAAACATACTCCTAACTTACAAATTCTACATTAGTTAAAGTAAACAAAATACTGATGAGGTATTTCTCGACATTACAGCCTACTTCCACAGCCAATGACCTAAAACATTAACAAGTTTCAATTCAACTCCAGACTCAATTATTTTTAACATCTTTGAGCTCTTTTAGTTTACCTTTCACTCGTCAATGAAATGCCTTTTTTCCTTCTTTTTTTTACAAACATTAGTAATCCTTCTTTACAACAAAGGGAAGCATACATACTAAACACTAAAAAACAACACACATTTATACCTTATTTGTGATTCACACCCCATACCAGTTTCTCCTAAGACGGTGCTCCAATAAATGCCACAGACATGCTAATAACCTAACATTTTGAAGATTATGTTCAAATCTCAAAACCCTCAAAAGTCCTAACACTGTGTGTGACTTGACCATTGAACTGTACGGAATTCTTGAGACCAGGGACATTCACAACAATTTAATAACTCTATGGTAATGGAACATAGCCATAATGTTACAACAGGACTTGCTATACTGCAACATATTTTGAACTGAGTCCCTTCAAATTACCTACATTTCACATACATCTCTTACAAATAATGTTAACAGAATAACATTAAGCTCAACAGCAACCACCTATAAATAAACATTTTACAGAACTTCTTATCTGGTTCACAAAAGCAGTACAACTTATGTATAAATTTTTTTAGTACGAGTAATGATCCACATCTAAAATGGAAACACCCCACTGGCACAAATAACTAAATGTTACATGTTTAGAATGTTACAAAACTTACAACACGACATAAACTATACACACTCAAACATACATGTTTATGATTATTTAACACACAAAATCATACTATGACATAATTTCGCAGAATCACAATTAATACGTATGTTTAATATTTCTCCCACCTCTCGTTGCAGTTTTTTTCTGGTACCCAAGCAGAGTATGTCTCATGCTTATTATAATCAACAACACATAGTTGTGGACCAAATATAGCCACCCAGAACATAGATATTTCAGCTAGACAAAATCTGCACGAAATATGCACTTCCAACAGCATTGATACATTTTATCATGCTAAAATTGTAAGAGGTAAAACTTTTAAAATGGCAGGTAGAGTAGTACAATATGTGCATATTATCTAAAATTCAAAAAATATCTCAACATGCATAGAATTCAGTGGTATATTGACTGTTGTTCTTGACTCATTTCTAACACTCTTGACTCATTTCTAACACCCAGAAAGGCTGTTTCAAGTTTTCACGTAGCACTTTTCCAAACAATTTGAATTGTGATATTAACAAGTAATATTATAAGATTGCTATCAGCCACATACCACAAAATTAGAGAAGAGATATTCGCCATTACAGAAGAGGCTAAGCTCGAAATCTTTTGATAATTATTATTTCCAAACAAAATATCCTTCTTGCTGTATCAAAAAAAACATTACTAGTATGCACACATCTACTTTCTAACATTCAAACTTATTTTTGACTGCAGTTTTGTTACTTAAAATGTATTATTACTAAAGTGATATGACTAATTTTTTTTTTCCAATTGGAGCTACAACAAATGGGAAATAACTGAATTCAAGTACTATGCAAGCAAATACTTCATTTTAGTCTTTATGTGTATTTTGAGACTCTGAGTCTCTCTATACCATTATGTTACATGCCGCAAACGTGCTCATTTGTCCCTGTCCAATAATATCACAGCAGATCCTACATGACTACAAAATGTGAGGCTAAAATTTTTCCCACAAAACTGAACCAGTGAACTACATCCACTTGACCAAGGCATCATTTCTCAAGACAAACAGGAAACACTTGTTTCTTACCTGTTGTGAAAATGGTCTAAAAATAACATGTCTGCCACTGAATACAACACTGCAGGTTGTGCATTGATTATGTCAGTCACAGAAAATGGAGTTACACGATATAATAAGTGGAAGTTTTCAGTAAAGCTAACTGGTAATGAAATAGGCTATGCAAAATACGAAATGTACAAAAGCTTAAAGAAAAAATAACGATATAGTAAACTCTCAATATCCTAGACTTCGAATGAAATACCTTTATTATAAATGTAGAGGAAAACTCACATTTTTAACTAAGCAAACCATAGAGGCTCAAGAAAATATACTGCATGTAATTTCCTAAATTTTAAACTCGTGTTTAACACAGCATTTACTACATGGGTGTATGTATGTTTGCACAAGCAAACTCTGTGTGAAATGCAACTGCAGAAGTCTTTNTAAAATACGAAATGTACAAAAGCTTAAAGAAAAATAACGATATAGTAAATTCTCAATATCCTAGACTTCGAATGAAATACCTTTATTATAAATGTAGAGGAAAAAACACATTTTTTATTCAGCAAACCATAGAGGCTCAAGAAAATATACTGCATGTAATTTCCTAAATTTTAAACTCATGTTCAACACAGCATTTACTACATGGGTGTATGTATGTTTGCACAAGCAAACTCTGTGTGAAATGCAACTGCAGAAGTCTTTGTTTAAAATGAAGCAGCCAGCAGGTGGAGATGTGGCAACATAGTCCACCACTATCTATAGGATGTTTCTCTCAAGGTCATGATGCACAAGTCTGTGTAAACATATCATGCCGAGCTGCTTGTCAAGACAGTTGCTTGACACATAAACTCGTGACTACATAATAGTTTTTCATGTAAAGTCAACATGTCTTCATACCTGGTACAAAAATTATTTTTTTTTAATGACACATTTATTTTATTTAATATGCATATGTTTATCAAATAAAATTATCCCCAATAATGGTATATACAACTTTTCTACAACCCAAAATTTTTTTTTAAGATCTAGCACAGCATAACTTTAGCAACTGCAGCTTCTTGCAGAAAAACCAAAGGTTTTATTAAAAATACATCAATTAATTTCTTAATGTAAACATCTTTAGGATAAAATGATAACACAGGCAGATATATGTGACTTCTCTTTGACACAAAAAAAAAAGTTTAAACAAAGCACCATGCAACTTTCAGCAAGTGCAAAGTTCATTTTCAGTTGCTTCTCGCTAGAAAATCAGTGCTTTTATTGAAAATATGTAAATTCATTATCACATTCAGACATATTTAGAATAAAATTATAAAAGACTCATGTGTGTGACCTCTCATTGACGCTAAAAGAAAAGTTCTAACACAGTGTTCCTTAACTTTCAGCAGTAAACCACTTCCACCTTGCTGGAATATTCTGCTACGTCATTTGTGACACTGGCTGTAAATTTGATCCAGTTTGACACCTTCACATTTAAGACTACCACATACAAACATGCTGGTATGGAGGGGGGGATTTTACAAGCACTGTAGATTGTCTTTTTTTATTCCATAAACTGTTAACACTCAGGAGTGGAAATGCGCACACATTGTACGAGTGACACATGAACGAGTCACAAGTAAATCGAAAGGAAACAGAAATCCATAATAGTAAAGAGTGTTTCATACTCTTATAACTGGCACTGTAAAGTGTTGTCACTACATNCAGACTCATGTGTGTGACCTCTCATTGATGCTAAAAGAAAAGTTCTAACACAGTGTTCCTTAACTTTCAGCAGTAAACCACTTCCACCTTGCTGGAATATTCTGCTACGTCATTTGTGACACTGGCTGTAAATTTGATCCAGTTTGACACCTCCACATTTAAGACTACCACATACAAACATGCTGGTATGGAGGGGGAGGGGGGGATTTTACAAGCACTGTAGATTGTCTTTTTTTATTCCATAAACAGTTAACACTCAGGAGTGAAAATGCGCACACATTGTACGAGTGACACATGAACGAGTCGCAAGTAAATCAAAAGGAAACAGAAATCCATAATAGTAAAGAGTGTTTCATACTCTTATAACTGGCACTGTAAAGTGTTGTCACTACATTACACAAAGAATTTCTTTTTAAATTTGTTAAATCCTATATAGGACACACTTTATTTCTGCTGTGTGGACCATTGTACTATCAGCACTTGGTCCTTCCTGCATGCATCTGAAACAGTTTAAAGGTGCACGGCTGGAAATTGCTGCAATTTACACAGTGAAATCTGACATTTCAAATAGCCCATTCTGTAATTGTCAAATTAAGATTTACTGAGGTGTCTTTTACTCTGAGTTAAACTACTTCAGCACTACAAAATGTGTGCTTAATTAGGTCGTAGTTTTGTTGTGCTTTAATTCATGGTATTTTTTTTTCCTGTTTTTAATTTATATCTTTACAGACAATTAAGTTCAACATTGGATAACTGGTTGTTCAGTATGCTGCGTACACGACACGGCTGCAGATCACCTTCAACTAGTCTCTGACCTTGCATGCTGCCAGACATGGTGACCCACTGGACTGAATAGCAGCTATCTTTGCCTAGGATGCTAATTATAGCTATCTCCCCGGTATGGTGGGCAAATAGTAACTCACACAACCTTTTTCNAATTTCTTTTTAAATTTGTTAAATCCTATATAGCACACACTTTATTTCTGCTGTGTGGACCATTGTGCTATCAGCACTTGGTCCTTCCTGCATGCATCTGAAACAGCTTAAAGGTGCACGGCTGGAAATTGCTGCAATTTACACAGTGAAATCTGACATTTCAAATAGCCCATTCTGTAATTGTCAAATTAAGATTTACTGAGGTGTCTTTTACTCTGAGTTAAACTACTTCAGCACTACAAAATGTGTGCTTAATTAGGTCGTAGTTTTGTTGTGCTTTAATTCATGGTATTTTTTTTTCCTGTTTTTAATTTATATCTTTACAGACAATTAAGTTCAACATTGGATAACTGGTTGTTCAGTATGCTGCGTACACGACACGGCTGCAGATCACCTTCAACTAGTCTCTGACCTTGCATGCTGCCAGACATGGTGACCCACTGGACTGAATAGCAGCTATCTTTGCCTAGGATGCTAATTATAGCTATCTCCCCGGTATGGTGGGCAAATAGTAACTCACACAACCTTTTTCCCCGAATTAGTCAGAGTTGGAGAGTGGAGANGAATTAGTCGGAGTTGGAGAGTGGAGAGATTTAACCAGATTTTAACAACGAGGACTTTAAAGCAGATGAGGGTGAAGCGAGGCAAATGGAGATCCCCGAGAAAATCCGCCAACTAGTGGCGTTGTCCGGTGCAACCACCATGTGCAAAGATACAGGAGTGACCCCGCCGGGAATCAAATCCGGTTTGCCTAAGTGGGAAGTGAGTAGTCTGACCACTACACCACCATGGACCCCATAGTCAGAGTTATCGAGAATTTATTGTAGTGGCAATTTGCTGGGCCATAATATCTAAGTGTGTATGGCCTGAAGAGACCCTTGTAAAATGCAGAAGTAAATACCAATTACTGCAGGGGTGTGACATACCACAGGTAAACAAAGCATAATAAAATCAAAGAGAAGAAATAAGCAATAAACAATACTGACTGGTGGAATAACATCACAATACACAGAATATNCGAATTAGTCAGAGTTGGAGAGTGGAGAGATTTAACCAGATTTTAACAACGAGGTCTTTAAAGCCGATGAGGGTGAAGCGAGGCAAATGGAGATCCCCGAGAAAATCCGCCAACTAGCGGCATTGTCCGGAGCAACCACCACGTGCAAAAATACAGGAGTGACCCTGCCAGGAATCAAATCCGGTTTGCCTAAGTGGGGAAGTGAGTAGTCTGACCACTACACCACCATGGACCCCATAGTCAGAGTTATCGAGAATTTATTGTAGTGGCAATTTGCTGGGCCATAATATCTAAGTGTGTATGGCCTGAAGAGACCCTTGTAAAATGCAGAAGTAAATGCCAATTACTGCAGGGGTGTGACATACCACAGGTAAACAAGGCATAATAAAATCAAAGAGAAGAAATAAGCAATAAACAATACTGACTGGTGGAATAACATCACAATACACAGAATATATATTGCCCATTAAAACATATAACACCAGAAAAAAACTATATGTACAGCAACACTTCCTTGTCCACTGTTATGTGCGTATAACGGATCTGTTCGGGAACGATGGACATAACCTATATACTACTCCTTTCTGAAGTTATTATCAACAGAAACAGACATAAATTAATATTACAAATACATTTTTAATTAGTTTACTCCAAATTACAATACACACAGAAATTTTTTGAACACTTACATGAATAATATAATCCATTACACATACTTGACACCTGTAAATATAATATAACATCAAGAACAGTGTACAGAAAGTCAGCAAGATAATAGATTAGAAACTGGTTCAGGGGTGCGATGTGATGTAATCTACATACTATGCTTTTGACCAGAAACATTTTGAATGGTACAGGCCAGCAAAGCTCTATGTGTTATCACTGTCCCAATAAAATATTATTCCACGCATTACCTGTGAGGGAAAAGGGTTTATTTACAGCTGCATAGTTGCTGATCATGTGTTGGTACTGAAATAGTCTGTACAATGTAACAAGTTGTTCCATGTGGTGGCTAGCATAAAATAAGCAAATATTAGTTTGAACCACTGCACCCATTCCTGATTTGTTTAATATCATATCATTTACATCCTGTGTTTTAATTTTTCTAGTATTCATATCATTATATAGACATACACACACACACACACACAAAACACACTTATAACTTGTACACTCACTATAAGTTGAAGTAAATAAAATGCTGATCAGGTATTTCTTGACATTACAGCCTACTTCCACAGCCAATGACAAAACTTCTACAAGGTTTCATGTTCAACTCCACAATAAATTTTTCATATTTCCAATTTTAAAATGAGCTGCTTCCCCCNAACAAAAATGCTACAAACAGTACACAAGTTCACATCCTATCTGGGATTCAAACCCCTGCACATCAACTTCAAGATGGAATTCCAACTAATGTCACAGAGACATTAATCGGTTATCTTCACGCCTATCTCCAGTTTCCAGAACATTCACTACACCTCACATGCATTAAACATTTTGCTGGATCTGATCATTATATGCTACACGATTCTTGGGAAAAGGGGCACTGGCGACATTGCTTATTGTAACTTTACATGGTGCGACATTATAGCAGGACTTGCTACACCTTAACTTACTTCACAGTCAGATCATCAAAACTACCTACATGGATCTTTTACAAATAATCTACCCTATAAACATAAAAAGCTCAACAGCAGTTACTTACAAATTAATATTGTATAATGCTGCTGCTCATTTGGTTCACAAATGCAATACAATATACATACTTCTGCCTGTAAAATTCCTTGTAATATGGACATTACACATACATATATTTTCAGTCCAGTACTGATATACATCTATAAAGAAAACACCCAAATGTTACATGTTTAGCATGTTACAACTCCCAACACAGCCACATTTACCTACCAAATTCACAAAATCACACTACACTCCCATGTTTTGTTATTACTATGATTTTTCTGATACTGAGATTATGGCTTGAGCAAATTTTGGTATGACAAATTTTTCTGAAATGAATGTAGACACCAAAAATTTGTTCAAATACTCCAACAAAAATTTCGGAGCTAAAATTATTAACACTTCAACATGCATTGCATGGTGTATGGAAGTTAAGTTATTGGGACTTTGGGTCAGCTGGTAACATAACCATTGGATTTAACATTGCCCTTAAGGAAAAATATTAACTTCTAATAAAATTGCAGTTTTCAAAAAAATTTACCATACACTATAAAAGGTGTGACAAAAATTATGTTTACTTGTTTAAAGATTTTCAAATTTGTTATGTCAATAACATCAAATATGTAAGATTTTTAAAATTTGTTATATTAATAAGGTCAAAAGAGCATCAAATTGTTCCTGGATAATCCTTTAAAAACAAATGCTGAGCTAGATGTTGACGGCTTTCACAAAGCTGGTGCGCACTTATCTCAATGCTAGTGATATCTGCACTTCATCACCCTCTGTACTTGAATTTTTGCACCAAGAACCTCCTCATTCCAAACTTCGGCATACCGCCAATGTCATCTGGAACATCCTGGAAAATAAAAGCAGGCTACAATAGAGTAGTACACACAGCTAAAAAAAATAACATCTGTACTAAATATAGACATAAAAAAATATGCTTATTAGGATAAGCTGAAATACATATTCAGGGTGGGGATAAATGAGAATGGGACCACCTTGTAGCTGCTCAGCAGGAGCTGGACTACATTTACCTGTTAGCGGAGGAGAGCCTGTATCCATACCACTGACAATTACAAACCACATTACCACCCAGATACTTGAATTAAATTAATTGCGCATGACATTGAAGGGTACATAGATAGCTAGTTAATGGATCATCGGGCAGTTCTGAAAACAAACTTGAAAAAAAAAGTGTATTGCAACAAAAAATTATAATGTACTGCAGGAATGTAGCCTTACCTGAAGACTTTATTCAGTTGAATCTAAGCAAACCTGTCTGTAACGAGGCTCAGGCTGCACCATCGACAAAGTTCTCCAGCGCAGCACTGTCCACCAGAACAAGCACTCGCGCTGAGAGCTCCGTATCACCTCCGGCCGGGTGGTAAACCCCATGTTCGCCAGCATGGTACCTTCATTATGCTCATCCCAAACATTTGTTTCCCGTAACCTGCAACAACAGACCAGTGACACAACACTCAGTCCACATCCGCTGACTCGTAGATATAAAATTAATGACCATCCTTTACCTTTCCATGCCTTCCCATGACAAAGTCAAATGAGGGGAATGGAATAACTTTACGAGTTATGAGAAAGAATCATGAAGTGCTGTGCCTACTGGCAGGTTTGTGTGTGTGAGTGACGCTTCAAACTGATGAAGCAAAAAAAGGACAATGCTGGCTTATGCAGGGCCGCAGTAAGGGTGGGGCAACTGGGGCAGAATGCCACGAGCCCCCAACATCTGTGGGGCTCCAACTCTCAGAAAAGGTAAATAATTGTGTTATAGCTTTTTTCATTTGTAAAATATGTACATCAAAAATTTAATTCATAATTATGAACAATATTAATACATGGAATAATTACTTTTGCAGGCAATTCAACTAATAGATGACTACACTGCCATCTGGTTGGTGTCTTTGAACCAAACAGCATTAGGGGAAAGAGTATAAATGCTTGCAGTCACTCTTGTTTCAACACACTCCGTACAGATAGCGCACAATGCAACTCTTGGCTCGCAGGACTCATTTGGCTGTGTAAATGTATCACTCAATGGCCATACTTGTATATCTAGCTGAAAGTCTGTGCACATAAAAAAAATCCATTGCAGGAAACTGCTTGAATCTCACTGCACAATTTATCAGAGACACGGTAGAGTGCTCGAATTGAAGCAGTTAGGCTCCTAATAAAACAACCAATGGAAATACACAATGCTTTGGAGCAAGTGAAATGGAAACTTGATGCTCCAGCAGATATTTACACTTAAGTTTATGGTCTCTTGAAATGGATGGTTTCTTTTGAATTTATTCTGCTTGCATTGTTTTAGTTTAGAATACTACAGTCTGTTGACGACAGGAACCAAATACTCCAGCTTGCAAACATAACTATTGATGAAGAAGCAAAACACATCAAAATCTTGACGCAAGAAATTGAATACGTATGGGAATCATGGCAAAATATCCTTGATAAGGCTTGATTGATAGCATCAGGGTTGGGATGCAAATGTGAATTCAAGAAAACAGCTCAGCTGGAAGCTTTATCATGATGAGCAAGCTGAGTCACTGCACATGTTCCCCTCGCCAGAAGAACATTACAAAGTCAATGTGTTCTATGTTGCATTAGACTTGTCAGTTACATGAGCAGTTCATACACAATGTAAGGATTACCAAACGGTTCTTTATCATGTTTAATCCAAAGCAAGATTGTTTGACGACTACCATAGAGCCAGAAGCAAATATTCTTGCTGAAAGTTATCCAGGTGAATGATGATGATGCAGCTACACTTGAAAATTAACATAATGTGTATGTAAAGTTGTGCCAATGTTTCCCTACCTCTCACACTCGCACAGGAGTAGACTTTCTCAATGATATTTATGACAGAGGCCTGGAAAATCTTATTTCACAGTTGTGTGTGTCTCTTAGAATGTTTTCTTTGATTCCTGTTTCAGTTGCAACAGGAGTGTGTACATTCAGCAAAATTAGAATAATAAAAAAACTATTTACGTTCTACCTATGGTCAGGAATGACTTAACAGCCTAATAATGCTTTCTGTAGAAAAAAAAAAAACTTTTCAAAGCAGTAAACTTAGATTCAGTGATTGACGAGTTTGCCTCCTTGAAATCAAGAAAAGTTAACTTCTAACTTTGTTAATGCCAAAGTTCTTTTTATTTGGACGTTAGGCCCCAGAAACCTTGCTGAGGCCCTGGGATTATGCAAGGCACTGAAATGACGTGCAGTACTTTATGCACATAGCATGCAACTATAATTGTCCAGTTTAACTACTACATTTGAAACAAAGCAGCCTAAAATGGCAGTATTTAGTTATGTTGGAAGACTTCAAAATAGTATTTCTAATATTCCTTATGTCTTGCAAGAATCATTCCTTGGAGATCTGAAGTATGTATTCTTCTTGATAACTACACTTTGGTAACTACTTTAGTAGTTTAAGAACAAAATGTGGATTTCAAACACAGTTCAAGTGCCATGTAGGCAAGCAATTTAAAACAGAAAAAAGTAAACACAACACTGCGTCTACTAATGAGGTAACAAAACACGATGTGGAAACTATGATATACACTAAAAATTGTCAACATTGTTTCTGTATTCTGAAATTACAAATTAGTTCAGTCTATTTTTGAAAAAAATTTGTCATCTAACTTACACCTATACAGTTTATATAGTGCTTTTATTTCCACAAGTGGCAAACGACAGCTCAGTGACTGCTGTACAGATGTTTGTGAATGGACAGTTTGTGTCTCAGACTTAAATTTAGAAAACATGTTCTTAATTTCAACACAACATAATTGAAATAAATATCTTTTTAGGGATTTTAACTAACATTTATAATAAATAAGGCAGACCATTTTTTGCTGCTTACACGGAAAACCGTGGGCCCAACCACGGTTGATAATTTCAGAATAAACTCATATGTTTTCCAAGGAAAAAAAATCCAGCTTCTTATAGCAATTAATACAAATATTTATAACAAAAACTGATTTAAGGTTTTTCCTGCTGTAACAGTTGGTCTATCAGCTTTCATCAGACTGTGTATGTGCACCTTGAAATGGGAACAGATTCCAGTTCCAGAAACATCACACCTTGTTGTCAAAGGAAGTCTGTTGCATTTATGTGTGTTGCCCTCAAGTCATCTGTGTACACATCTGTTAGAGCCATTGTGTTCGTCTGAGTTGTCGCCATTGGTTTCATCCAATTATTTTTCCATTTTCTACATACACCATCCTTGCTGTTTGTATGTTAATCACACATACTAGTGCTCGTGTGTCATTTCTTTCTTACGATATCTGACAAGATTCCTTCTATAGACTTATTTGTGCTGACAACAGCCAACACTGGTTGGGTTTTATTTTTATTTTATTGCTTTTGTCTCATATTCTAGGTTTTTCTGCAATTTGCAGCAAAGTGTTCCAATGGTGTATGTCCAAATTAATGACTGAGTTAATCGTTAACGCCCGTTGTGATTAGAATCCAAAAATCACTTCAGTCTGTCTCAGAACATGGTACTCACAACAGCTCTTTCCAGGCTATCTGCTGATTTTGATATTTTTCTTTAAAAATTTGTGTGTTTGTGCTGCATTTTACAGGCAGTGGAATATCTTCGAGTTCCTTTCAGACTTTTACCCTGAACGGGTGGAAGAGTTGTTTTTGGAATGACATGCAGTGTACCTGCATTCGTGACACACAAAAGTATCCAAACTCAAACAAGCTGTGGTACTGATACCGTACCTCCGGTAAGTGAGCAGTTAGTCTTGTAACTGGTACAAATTGCACAGTGGCAATTACAAATCTATTAAGTTTTTCTGCACAAAATTTTTTGCATAAAATACTTTTTTTTTAAATTATTCTGGCATCAGTCTATTAACTATACTATTGTACAATCCTAGTAAATTTATTTCAAGCAACAAAATATGTACACAACTACAGAAGGCAGTAAGTAATTGCTTCTTACAAACGTGAGCAATAACTACACTCACTGCATGTACTTGCAACTTACTATAGTTACAAAATTTAACAAAAATTACACACAAAAAAAATTTTCTGTGAGAAGTCGAAAAATTCTGTGCGCGCCACACTGTAGAAAACTACAGCTGTCGCACAAGTTTTGCAATTGTTTGCGAAATGTAACAATTGTAAACACTGCATTCTAGCATTAGGCGTTTACTTGAAAATTTCACACCAAAAGAAAGTCTCTTCATTTACAGCTTTTAACTGTACTAGCAATGTTGTTTTATGCTTCTCCACTATCAAAGGAAACAGGAAAAATTATCAAAATTGATACTGACATATTCTAATGCATTAAAATATTTCCTAATACGGTATAACTTACTTACAATAAAGCAAAGCTTACCTTAATAATTCTACTCTGATGACTGCATTTGCGATGATATTTCAGTTGCTGTGTTTAAAATACCCAGAATCGGTACACTGTAGCAATCCATTTGATACAAAAAAAAATTCAGAAGTTAATTCTTTAGGGGTGCAATTAGCCACCTCCTTTTACAACCATTCGCCTCCCCAGATGCAAGATGGCTGTCCCATACTTCTCTATGAATACCTATGCACACCTTCACATGAGTTTTATCGGTTGATGTGCATTGCTCATTCAAAAAATTAACGTGTATTTAGTCCCTTGATTTTCTGTTTTACGGACCGAACAAAACTCAAAAATATAACACACTGTTGGCTTGAAAATGATTCTACAGAACTAAGAATGATGGTAATCCAATAAGTGTTTATAACTTGAAATAAGATCCACACTATTTCCCACAAAGAAACAAAATCCACTGTGTTCATTACCGAATATGAGACACCCTGCATTTTCAACAAGTCTCTATATGCATTTGAATTGTAGGGCATTGGTGTGAAAAATACTTATGATGCCTAATTAATCATTCAGTTGCCATTAACATCCTTCCTTCACCAGTATCAGATTTTTAAAATAAAACATGCATAATGTAAGAATTTCCAACAAGATCGGATACCATTTTATTTGGGAAAAAATATGTGTAAAGTAGATTTAAATTAACTATATATGTTAATGAATTTGCTAATTATAGGTGGTTCATGATAAAATGGGAATTCTTGAAATCAAACTTTCAAAAAAATCACTGCACATAACTGCATATATTTTAACGTAAACAATGACTGCAAAACTCACAGTTAAGTTGGCAGTGAACTACGGGAAGTAGTTACATTTTTTAACATCATACTAGTTGTAAAGTTAAAAATTGTTGTCGCCTGCGATTCAGTTCCTATTTGTTGTGTGCAAATACAAATGAAATTTGGCATGATTGTATCACATTTATGTTTCTAACTCTTTCACTGGATGACACACTGTTCAAATTAGCTGGTTCAGTGTTCTGTTTTGGTAATTTTCTGGTCTGCGCTCATGTCAACAAAACAGCAGTTTGCAGGCCACAGATTAATACTTTTGTGCAGAGTACACCCAATATAGACCAGTACAAACACAAAACTACACACTGCAGTACCAATATGAGTACGAGATGTGTTTTCCTGCTATGGCTAACCCTGCAGGCTACACTACATTTAGGAGCATATCAGGAAGACAGGCGAGGAGACGGAGTACTTGTTTTAGTACACAATTATATCAAGTGCTACGCTACCAAGCAACCTCAGACAGCCACTGTAGAAGCAGTAGGGACTGATTAAAGCTAGACACACAACATATAGCATTCTATGCTATTTGATGTCTGTCAGGCCGCACTTTAACAGCTGCCGACCTGGACGAACTTACCAATATTGCGCCCACGTTCATTGCTGCAGGTGATTTGAATGCCAAGCACGGCACCTTGAATTGTAGGTCGCCCACAGCTAATGGAAACGTGTTATTTAACCAACAGTAACGTCACAATTATATTGTGCACGCCCCTCTGGTGCCGACTTCCAATCCCCCAAATCCCAGACACCAACCAGATATTCTGGATATTGTGTTAACTAAAGACCTGCGCCTGCCCTTTGAGTTAACTGCTATACACAAATTATTGTCTGACTACTACCCTATACAGCGCAGTATTGCCAACTTTGTCCCCACAAAACAAATTAAACAAAATCAAACCACACCTCCAGTTTATATAAGAGACTTAATTTCTCAAAAACACAGACTTCACAGGCGTTACTAAAGCACCCGAAATCCGCACACTAAAGCTCTTGTTAATGTATTACAAGAGCAAATAGACACAGAAATACACACTTTGCAAGCAGGCCATTGGGACAAAAAAGTATCCCAACTTAAAATTGCAGAAAACAGCCTTTGGTAAACCACCAAGGCTTCTAATAATAAACGAGATATTGTTCCTCCCCTACAAACACAAAATGGCATCATCCATGTCCCACAGCAGAAGACTGAAGCCCTTGCTTCACAGCCTAAAGTTATTCCTAATTATTCCCAGCACACAGCATTAATTTATAGCAAAATATTGTTCCACCTGCAGCAACATACAGATACAGAACAGGAATATACACATGCGGACTAAATAAAATGTATTATTCGCAGTCTGAAGTCCCAGCAGAACTGTTCAACAGCAGCTTTAAACTTGCGCACTTCCCTACTCCATGGAAACTAGCAAATGTTATTGTCTTCCCAAAGACTGGGAAAGATAAAACAAAGCCTCAAAATTATTGCCCCAGCCTGCTGAGTGTACTCTGAAAAATATTTGAGAAAGTTATACTCAACAGACTTGAATGAAAAACGCATCACAGCCGAACATTTAATACCAAATGATCAGTTTGGTTTTAAACAAAAGCACTCAACGACACACCAGCTTGTGAGATTAACTGAGTACATAACTCAAACTCTCAACTGGAGATAATACACAGTTGCAGTATTCCTTGATGTTGGAAAGGCATTTGATAAGAGTTTTTCATGCAGGCCACTCGTACCTTGACAGATGCAAATTTGCCATCACTGTGGAAGGAGCCACATCCAAATGTAAAGTTATTAGGGCTAGTGGTCCCTAGGGAAGAATACTGGGGCCAGTGCTATTAAATTTATACACACATGATATCCCGCCCCCTGCTACATGGAATGCCCAACTCTGTGTCTATGCAGATGATGCAATGCTCTACACTCACTCTAGGAACTCTAACATGGCAGTGTTGAGCCATATTTTCGCAAGTGGCAAATCAAAATAAATGTCTGCAAATGTGAGGCCATTATTTTTACATGCAAGCACCTACTTCAGGTTGTCCTTCCCATTACCCTATTTCAAGATAATATATCCCTTATAAAACCGAGGTGAAATACCTCAGTGTGACTATGGATAGGGCGCTGACATGGCGTCGCCATGCCGCTTTCAAGCACCAGCAAGCCCTAGCCCGCCTCACGGCCCTCTACCCAGTGTTTAACACTAGAGATGGCCTCACATAACATAATGGAATTATAATATATATGTAAATCCCTTATCCGCCCCATCCTATTATACATAGCGTCCACCTGGGCATACTGCGTCAAGACACACATGGAGCAGGTACAAGCTGCCTAAATTGCTTCTGGCGCACAGGCCGCCATAGTAATTTAGCGTCTCACACCTCTGAGCGAACACCTGTAACGTCTGTGTGCACTAACATACACGTGACCCACACCACTGCTCCTCAGTACATCCCAGTACACCACATATTACATATACACACCGTCCCTTCACATAACACCCTGCGAAGCACTGTGCGTCAATAGTCACAAGCCGAATACATAAACTGTACTCTCTATGGCTGGGTGGAGGGCGACTGCAGTGTCACATTGCAATTACACCGCACGATGCAAAGCACTGTGTGTCCACAGTCATATGCCGTATACATACACCGGACAGCCCACGGCTGGATGGAGGGTGACTGTGGTGTCACATTGCACATCACCTCCAGAGACAGGGACATTTCCTCAAGCCCTCAAGACACACCACCTCGGAAATGAAGACACTTTAAGGAGAACAATCCTCTCTCGTACAACACATGGCAGTTGTGCTTTTGGAGGGTGTGGTGCACTATGTAATGGCCAACTGCAGCTGTCTATTGGCATCAATTAACATCTGCACCTGCAGCAGGCTGTCCACTTAACTAACATCTTTCATAGGAAGAGATGAAAAATACCATTACCCATGACATTCAAGTGCAACAGTACCAAGGTTCAAAGAAGCCAGCCATACCAGCAAAAGAGGCTAAACGGGAAGTCCTAACACTGCATTTGCTAGCCCACCAGGTGGTACAGTTGTCAAGAAGCAGAGATCTAGATTTCAAATTTATAAAACTGACAAGGACATGCCGGTATTTTGTTGGGTTTTACACAAAACTGTGTAGACATCAAGGACAGGTCTTCCAACCAGCAACAAGAGCAATATATACTCCCTTAACATACATGGATCCAGTTGATGCTAACAACAATGGTAGAATCCATACAACTTACAATTCAGTGCGGGCAGGGCATTACATGTTGGTTTTAATAAACAAAACTAATTTAGTGAAGCACAAAAATTTTAAAATTTCATGTTTTGTCAGGCACTGTCTTCACTACTGTGGTTGCGGCCTATCAAAGTTTTTTCTGCCACTTTGAACTTCCGAGTTCAGTTATTTGCTGCAGCGCTATGTTGGTTGTGTTGTCAGTCGTGTGGTGAGTAAATCTATTTTAATGTGACTGGTCGTCTTATTTTCCATAACCCAGCTAACAGGTTATGGGCCCAGGACAATTATTTGAGCGGTAAAATGTAAATGAATCAATGAAATGTTGAGATTGTGATAATGAACGTGAGTTAAGACGGTCGGCACGCGCCATAAGTTAAGATTGCTGCACATGATGCAACTGAATATAGAAGTAACATCCACAGGCTGGATTCAAAAAATTATTTCACCTGGAAGCTACGGGCGAAGGCAGAACTAATCCAAATGAATTGTTGGAATGCCATAGAGCCCAAACTTGTACCACCTTTGAATGCTGATCAGGAAAGGGTTGATAGGAAGACATTGGCTTTCTTGTATAAAAACGTGTCTGATGCATACTTAAATGACATTGTGGAATGTTTGTTGGCTAATGATGTGTGGCAAATACTGGCCGATATCCACAAGAAGGTCAGTTTTCTTCAAGGACTGAGATAGTTAAAAGCAATGTTTTTGATAATCAAGGGCGAAGGAGAAGAACTGCATAAGTATGTGGCTCACTTACAAACACTGTATCAGAAGGTAATCGGTAGGTTAGAATTACACCAATAAACAGATTGCTGGCCTAATTTTCCTTGGACTACCATGGGACAAATATGGAGCACTTTTAGAAAAGTTGGGAATGGAACCAAACATTTCTACTAAGTTAGTAAAGGCAAGACTCCTGGAAGAAGGCAATGAGGACCATGATGAGAACAAGGTTATGGTACTCGCAGCAAGACGGAGCTGTTACCAACATAGTACTCAACACTCCAAGGGCCGTGCAAGACAAAGACTACAAAACAACGAGAAAACCGAACATCATAAGAACAGGAATGTGGAGAACTCTACACGAGGAAGTGACAAGCCGTCAGACGCCCACGCAGACAGGAAGTGCTATAGATGCAGCGAGTGGGGCCGCATTGCTAAATTTTGCCATAAAGTGAAGTGTTTCAAGTGCACGAAAAATGGTCATTGGGATAGTCATTGTAAAGAGGAAGCACAATCAAAAATTTCAGAAGGAGCAAGTTGTAAAGAAGAGGACGGGAAATTAAAAAAAAAAGGCACTGGTGAGTGCTTGTGGGTTAGTTTCACCTAATAAAGGTACTGTGGGATGGGTTGTGAATTCTGCTGCCATGGACCATATCTGTAATAGAAGGGTACTTACTGTTTCTTGAAGAGAAAATGTCAGGGTGAAATAACAATGGGAAAGGGTATTTCAGAAGTTAATACATTAGAGTAGAGATAAACATCACTGATGAATGTGGAGGATGGACATTGACTGTGTCTGATGTGTAGTATTTACCGGACTTCAATTTTAATGTACTGAAAATGGCGATAAATAATGTTCGTACAGAGATGAATGCAAACTAAACGCTAGGGTACGATGAAAGTGATGTCCTCTTCAAGGCTCCTGTTTACGATAGCTTGTATATTTTGCATGCAGAAGGAAAAATAAGTGGTGTTGTGAAAGTTGTAAATGCTGTTGGTGATTGTACTGTGGATGAAGATGCAGAAGTCAGGGATGGCGCTGCACTGAGGAGTGTTGCTTGGCCACTTGAATGAGGCATCAGTCAGAAAGATACTAGGTCTTGACATTGAAGGGAATATTCATGAGGCTTGTGACATATGTATCAAGGCCAAAATGACTAAGATCGGTGTCAGTGAGATAAAAACGAAGGAACCATTAGAGCTAATTCACTCTAATTTAATGGGGAAGTTACCACCATCCATGGGACAGGTGCAGTACTTGACATTCGTAGATGACTACTCTAGGCACCTGACTAAAATTTCTCATAAAAAAAATAGTGATGTATTTGTGGCCTTTAAGGAATATCAAAAAGAAGTTGAGTTATAACATGCTGTTAAGATAAAAGGGTTCCAAACAGATGGGGGTGGTGAGTACTGCAGTAAGAAGTTTGAGACATACCTGAAACAGTGTGGAATTGTGTATTGGAAAACAGCTGCAGTCACCTCAACAGATGGTACTTCAGAACGAGCTAATAGGACCATTGCAGATTTTGTAAAGGTACATGTTGACAGAGTCAGCGTTACCAAAAGAATTTTCGGCAGAGGCGGAAAATACTGCAGCTTTCGTAAGAAATCTCAGCCCTTCTCGGTCCATTGATTTTCAAATACACAAGGAACTATGGAGAGGTGAAAAGATCCAGATGAGTACATTTGAATTCCTGAAGGTGTTTGGATGTATGTGAATGGGAAAGACAAGTTTGATGAGAAAGGCATGGAATGTGTGTTCATAGGCTATGAAGCGAACATCAAGGGGTACCGCTTGTGGTTTACTGAAACAAAGAAGGTTAACCATGGCTCACCACGTTGTTTTTCAGGAGAATAAATTTCCGTACAAAACGTATAAGGAGACCAGTGTGAAATCTGTTGTAGAATTGGAAGATAGTTATGTAGACATGCTGGAAATTGATTGGGCCAATGAGAATCAGGAACGTGAGGAATGAGACTAAACCAGTAGCAAATGACAATAGGGAAAATTCCCATGAAACCTTGTCAAAGGATGATGAGCCATTCTTGGGATGGGAAGAGAAACAGGTGCTACAGGTTAGGAGGTCTGCTAGATTACAAGCTTAAGATCGTGAGGCCCCATCCTGCCCTTGAGGATGTATAACTATGTCTTGTTTTCATGAACCAAGAACTGGGTCAAGAAACAATGAGTGGTGATGATGCCCAGGATTGGAAACGGGCCATGGACGAAGAAATTGAGAACTTTAACAGTAAAATGGTGTATGAGATTGTGGACAGACCTGAGGGGAAGAATGTGTTAGGATGTAAATGGGTCCTGAAGCGTAAAACAAGTTCCGATGGAAATCTTTCGAGGTATGAAGCCAGGTTAGTTAACTCGTGGGTTCTCACAGGCTTCAGGAATAGACTTTTAAAGAGACTTACTCTCGAGTTGTGAAAAAGAAAACAGGTGCAGTTGGGTTGGGTTAGAGAATACCTGGATGTATTAGCTGCGTACTTGAATGGAATCCTCACCGAAGAAATCTACATGGAACAGGGTGGAAATGGTAAGGTGTGGAAATTGTTGAAAAGCACTTATGGTTTGAAACAGAGTGGAAAAGAATGACATGACACCCTCGATAGTATACTGAGGTGTCTGAATCTACAAAGGTTGAAGAAGAAACCTTGTGTGTACATAGACACAGATAAAGATTAAGTTGTGTTTGTTTAAGTTGATCTAGGAATATTTGGGGAAGGTAGGCTGGCTAAAGAAATCTCTCAGAGACCATCCAGGTAAGAGCCATGGGAGAAATTAATACTTTCCTTTCTGTGAATATTTTTTCCGAAAATTATTCCATAGAGCTGGACCAGTCGCATTACATTGATCAGTTGCTACACACATTTCAAATGTCCAATGTCCAAGGGAAATTTTTTCCAAGTCGTGATGATGGAACAGATAGTAATGAAAGTTTTGACAAACAATTGTATCTTAAGGTAATTGGGAGTCTCTTACATCTGTCGCAAACAACCAGACCAGATATCAGTGTTGCAGTGTGCAGGGCAAGTCAGAAATGTGAAAATCCAATGCTGCGAGGCTGACAGGATATTGTGCACGTGTTTATGTACTTGACGCAAACCAGGGACTGGAAACTGAATTTTTCTCAAACTTCAGTTGGTAGCAGTGGCAGATTTACCAGCAGGCTGAGTAGGCTGGAGCCTAGGGCGGCAGATTTTAGGGGCTACAAATTTGGGGCCAAATTTTTTTTTGTCTTGCAGAAATTAAAAAGATTCATATTTATATGCCTAAATGTTATTAGGGCCACACAAACAATTCAACATGTAATATGTTTCACCACTTAGAAAATTTTTTCTACAATTTGCATAGTTGCGTTTGGTTGCAGCGCGGGAACAAGTGACATGACCGTTCGCTAAGTGTGTCTGGCCGAATTGACTGCATGAGCGCAGTGCGGCGTGGCCGCAGCGGGGTCGTGCTGTTGTAGACATACGCCGCGTGGTGGCACTGAGTTCGAGAGAGATAGATATAGAGCGGTGACCGGCGATACAAACGGGGAAGTCCCGTCCCGTATTTACTTTTTCTGGTTCTGTGCTGTAATTTTTCAAAGTGTTTAGTGGATTGTACGAATAATTTCATAGCATAATCATCCGTAACGAATCAGAAAGACGTAATTTAACTTTGATAAATAGCTGTTTCGAAAACTATGCAAAGAAATTTCGATTTTTTTGTTATATCATACTTAAATCAATTTCTTGTACTTATGTTAGGTAATTATTCAATGTCTGAAGTCTGAACAAAGGATGTACGAGAAATAAAACTCCCAATGTAATCTTTTTTATTTCAGTTCTTGGAATCCAAGAAATTGGTAGAAAGAGTGATGGGAGAAAGCGACTTAGCGGAGCTGAGTATAAAAAGAAGGCCGAAATGAAAAAGAAGAACAAGAACAGATTATCCGTAAAACAATAATAATTGACAGTTTTTTTAAAAGTGGAAGTGGAAGTAGTGTTGAAAGACCAGGAACTTCAACAACATGCACTGACACAATACAATCTGGAAAAGATGAAACGGATTTGAACTCTGCGGCCCAACAACAACAGTCATCTGTTGAACCATCTACTTTTGAAAAAACGGATATTTATGTTTTTGACGTAGAGGCGGTAGAGGAATCATCAATAAGTATAACAATTGAAGATGCGTATCAGAATCAGATGTTAAGTAATGACCAAGTGCAAACAACAGTAAATCTAAACAAAGATCCAGCTTTATGGGAAATCAACGATACCTTAAGGGAGATTATCGCAAGGTACGGCTTCGATCAAAACAAGTCTTGTGACTTCTCTAAAAGTGAAAAATTATATGCTGATCAGCGTTGTTTCTTGCCAGTGAGTATCTTATAAAGGACAATGAAAAATAATGAAGTGAATGACCAAAATTGGCTGGTTTATTCTGAAAGTAAAAGATCTGTATATTGCGGGCCCTGTTTGGCATTCTGTCCATTGGAGAATAAGACTCAGTTTGAGAACGAAGGATTTAATGACTGGAAAAATGCAGAACACAGAGTAGCTCAGCATGAAAACTCTGTGCTTCATAAATCTAGTATCCTTAGTTTGAAAGTTAGAAGTGAGATTGATGATTGACTCGATAATTTACTGCATGTCCAGATTGATGAAGAAATTACTTATTGGAGAAATGTTCTGGAGAGGGTTGTTGCCGTAGTGAAGCGACTGTGTTCAAGAGGCCTCGTTTTCAGAGGAGAAAATGAAAAGTTCGGTGATCCGCATAACGGAAATTATTGTATGATTTTGGAACTGTTAGCTGAATTCGATCCTTTTTTAGCCAGTCATATTGAACGATTTGGGAATCAAGGATCTGGAAGTACCAGTTACTTATCAAAAACTGTTTGCGATGAGTTTATTCTCTTGATGGGTCATAAAGTCTTAAAACACATTGGAGACGAGGTAAGAAGGGCAAAATATTTTTCCTTAATCATCGATTCAACACCAGATATAGCACATGTGGACCAACTTACCCTCGTCATTAAATACGTTTTGGAAACAGGCGAACCGTGTGAAAGATTTCTCAAGTTTTTGCCCTGAGTGGGACATAACGCTGAAGAAATGTTTTCTGCCATTATTTCGGAACTCAAAATACTGGGCATAAATATTGGAGACTGTCGTGGACAATCATATGATAATGCCGCGAACATGCCTGGTGTGTACAATGGCTTACAGGCTCAAATTCAAAGCCAGGCACCATTTGCTTTTTTTGTGCCTTGCTCTGCCCACTCTTTAAATTTAGTGGCAACTGCGGCTGCTGAATCTTGCACAGAAGCTTGTCGCTTCTTCATGTTGCTCAAGAAATCTACGTTTTTTTTGTAAGTTCGACACAGAGCTGGTAAAAATTAATTACTGAAATCGGGAAAGGAAAAACGCTAAAGAGAGTAAATCTGACACGTTGGTCAGCTAGAGAGGACGCATGTAGAAGTTTAAGAGATTGTTCGCACGAAGTCCTTAAAACTTTGGAATCAATCAAGGATGATTGTACCGAAAAGCCTGTAACGCAAAACAAAGCGACGGGAATACGTTTGAATTTAGAAAAACTGGAAACGGCGGTAATGGTTGCTGTGTGGAATTTTTTTTGGAAAGAATAAACAAAGTGAATGTTCAAATTCAGGCTTCTACCATAGATTTGGTGACTGTTGCCGATCTTTACGAATCTCTTTGCAAGTTTTCCGTAGCTGAACAAAATTTTTTTTAAGTATTTCAAACAAAAGGCGATGGAATTAAGCGTGTCGAAGCAGTATACAAAAGACATGGTAAAAAGACAACCAAAAAAAATGATGATGAAACACCCGATGAAGAAATGAGAATGACTGCGAGTGATACTTTCAGGGTTAACACATTTCTCGTCCTCATTGATAGACTCGTATCCGAATTAGAAAAACGGCAGGAGGCCTACAACAGGTTCAATGAAAAGTTTTCATTTCTGACCAAAATGAGTGAATTGTCATCATCAACCCTTACGGAAAAAGCCCTTTTCTTGGAAGAAATGTATCCTAATGATTTAGAGACTGACTTAGTTCAAGAATGCATACATTTTCAATGCCACCTTTCTTCTGAAAGAATTTTGGTAAAACCAGATTCTGGATCATTGAAAAGTCTATCTTCGTTCCTGCGAAAACAGAATTTGCAAAACGTTTATCCAAACTTGGATATAGCAGTTCGCATGGCTCTATGTACACCAGCGACAAATTGTTCGGGTGAGAGAAGCTTTTCTTGCTTAAAACGGGTGAAAAATTATCTAAGATCTACCTTTAGCCATGAAAAGCTTAACGCCTTAGCTCTTTTGTGCATAGTCAGAACTAATGAACAAGATTTCATACGACGATATAATTAATGATTTTGCCAATAGAAAATCGCGCAAAAAGGTATTGTAAAACTTTCATAACTTAATTAATTGAATTTCATCGACATCATCAGCCGGATTGTTACCAGATAGTTGAATATATTGTTTTTAATCTGTAAGTAAACGCAATAAAAATTATTTAATTACGTTTACCAAATGTACATTATTGTGTAGTTGGTATTGAGGCATACCTTACACCGTCTTATTAGTAGTACATGATTGAGCTTTTATTAGCTCAGAAATATACCCAAAAACTATTTCTTGTGCAATCTTAACTAAATCGTTGGGTTGTAAAAATAATCTAGAAACTGACACANAATCATACTAATTATGGAAAAAAGGTGGTGTAAATAGGACGATAGTGCACTAATCATAAAGTTACAATTTCATTGACAAAAAAATTATAATTAATATGATTGTGAACTAGGGTATCCAATTGTAGAGGTCGGTAGGGGCGGCAAAATTTGAATAGCCTACTGGCGGCAAATGTGTAAATCCGCCACTGCATGGTAGTGTAATATTCCACTGTGATGCAGACCTAGCCAACGATAGTAATGAAAGGAAGTCCATCAGTGGAGTGGTGGCAACATTGGGAGGAGGGCAAATTATTTTGGTCTCCAAGAAACAAACCTGTGTAGTAGATTCAACAGTGGTGGCAGAATATTATGCCATTTATGAGGCTACAAAAGAAACCAGATAATTATCACAGTTCATGTCTGAGTTGGGGCAACACTATTTCGTGATTTTCACGGACATGGCAGAAAAAGGGAAGGTACAAGTAAAACATGTTTGAGGAAAGTAAAACCCTGCTGATTTGTTGACAAAAGGCTCAGAATGGTGATCGCACCAAGTACCTGTGTAGGAAATTGAATCTTGCATGTGTTTCTTAAAGTGATCAATGTAATATTTTAACAGATTGTAAAAAAAGTTTTTTGATTGCTACACTATACATTTATTTGCAACTGATGTACTGTAATTTAGTGTTTGTTTCAATTTTTGTGGGTAGGCCTATTTCTTGTGAAATTTCTTTAGTTTACTTCTACAAATGATACATCAATCTTGATTATGTTTGAACTGTTGTCTGTATCTTGTGACGGCCAACCCACATTAAAAATTCGCTTATGTTCACCTTGCCATGGATTGCTGTTTCTACACGAGGGTCGTGGACAATTGCTTACCTTTGGTGCGATGGGGCCCACTCAACTGACCATCTCGCTGCTGTTGCCTGCACGAGTGCTGGATGGCAAACGGCGCGCTAGTGTGCTGCTTCGAAGCCTTGCCTTCTCTCCCCTGCATGCCTCCATAATGTGACGCCGACCAGCCATGATGTCACCAGGGGGTTTCGGCTCCATGAACATCGGAAATTGTTCCAGAAGACTATGCGAAAATTGTGTAAAAGGCTTCTGTTCTCCCCTGCTCTGGGAGACAGGTCAGGGACTTTATTAGGGAAAGAACTGCTGTTTCACCATTTTTAAAAAGGGAGTGTTGGGGGNGAATTAAATACTGCTATTAGATATGATAAAAACCTATCATAAGTTATTTGGACATGGAATTAAATTAGAATTTAATAGTAAATCAATAGGCGGCATAACATTTTTTCCACATTCTGCAGTGTACGCTTTCCAATTCATTTATGCTGTTTTGCAAGTCAAATCCATCTAAACTAACAGGCAGTAGAAGAATTTTAAGTGATGCAACTACCATAAAAGAATAATATAGTTTTATATTGTCGCGTGCCGGTTTAGGGATTATAGCACGATATTGGCTCACATCCATCACCCCCTCACACCACCCCCGCCTAGCGCACTTCGCTGGCGCCTACGAGACGGCACGTGGAACCACAGGCAGGTGGAAAATTTCGGGACACGTGGAGCTGAAGCGAAGGCCTCCGCCCCCC